>APFE031620753.1:0-11739 GCA_000404065.3 Pinus taeda
GCATGTGAAGCTTTCGGATACAAGGTATCGGAAATAACGAGCAGATGGAGTTTTGAATGGGCTTCAATGAAGGCCGAGAACATGATGATTCGAGAAAGTTGTTTGAAGATCAAAGAAGAACTTGAAGAACTCAAGGACCAATACGAGGATGTTGCAGATGTGACAACGATGGAGGGTGAACTTGAGATTGATCAAGTTGGACCAGGATTGTGCAGTTTGTAGACATGGATGGGTGAGGATACTCACATGGAGGAGCCTCATGATGATGATGAAGTAAGTATTGATACTTGTGTTTCATTTGATCTTTTGGGAGATGAACCATATGTAGGGAAGAGCAACACCAGTTTGCCGATGCAGGGGATCATCTTACTATGGATGTCTATGATGAGACCTTGTATGGAGAAGCAAGGATTGTTGAATGTTGCAGAAATTTTTGGGGTTGTTTGTGACTTTATGGTAGAAGGTACAAGGGCTCGTGGCAAGGGAGGAACATGATGATCATTGTGAAGGATGGGTCATGCTTTAGCCATATAGCTAAGTGCTTGGCATGACTCATGGACATATTGGAGAAGGGCACACACTTGAGTTGCTTGGGTGAACTTCTCATGGCCGAGACCAAGAGAAAGTCTTGGTGGATCCTTTAGTGGGGGAGCTATGTGGAGAGACTCATGTGATGACAATATGGTTGGCTGACCGAGTTCACTAGATCGAAGATTGCAGGCTTGGATGAGGATCACCGATTGTTGTGATGGGTCTACTTGGTTAGACTACATGGGCAACTTAGTCATGGACATTAGGTTGGAGACATGGAGCATGGCAGTGTTATGCAGGGACATTATACAGGAGCACTTGTAGAGGTGTCACTTATGGGCATCAAATGAGGAGTGCCAAGGCAGGGATGTTTTGTAGGTAGATTTGCTGGTGTGACATGGAGACTTATTATTTATGAGCCGATGGATATTTTGTGCACTCTTGTACAACAAGGCCATGGACTTGGTTGGAGTTGTGAGCAGACTATGGAACATTCCTACTACATGGAGAGCTGAGGCATCTTGCAGAGACCTTTGGGCTGAGACTTGTATGCTTGCTAGAATGTTGGTTAGAGATGACACATGGAGCTCATGATGACATGAGATTGTTGTGACTTTTGGGGACTTCATATATGGTGGACTTAGAGGATCTGATGCATTGAGGCGCTGAGGTTAGAGACTTTGATGTAAGATGGGGTGCATACTTTTGAGTACATGTATGGGTGTGGCTTGGAAGAGTGACTTGATGTGGAGGGTCGATATTAGACACTTTGGAGTGATGGAGCTACAACGATGATGATGTCTTGGTGGCAACACTTGGGCATGGGTTGAGCCGAGACTTAACCACTTTTGACAAATGGGAGCTGATTGATCTATGATCATGGGCTATACGTGGATAGATGAGACAGGTGTATACCTGTTTCTATGACAGACTTGAGGGATGACACATTACATATATGATGGAGGTTACTTCATGGATCTGGATGTGGCACATCAAGAGTTGGAGTTTGATGAGGGGATCTCTTCACTTTAAGGAGATGGATGTTCTGCAGATGGATGATGATGTTGGGATAGATGCAGCTGATTTCATGCAGCACATTGACACCAAACATCATGGACAACATGTTGCAGATGAGATGGAGACTACTTCATGGACCTGAGTTGATGATGTGACAGGATGTTCAGAGAAACGACTGATGATGGCATGAGGATGTACATTCTCATGGTTCAAGCGTGACAATTGGACTGATCACCCGACTAGTTCAAGTCATGAAGGTGCGCAGTGTGCATAGATGTGTTAGCATTTGTTGGAGTATCATGGCAGTGGTTCACACGATGACGATACATGATGAGGTCAACACAATATGTTGTAGGAAGCATGTAGCTTGAGATGGAGGGGCCAGCCTTCCACGATGGGAGCAGCATGTGGAGATTGTGATGGGGTGGTTGATGATCATGGATTGAGATTATTTTCCAATGTATGACATATCGATGGGGCGTATGCCTTGGTATGGATATCTCAGTGACAGATGGTTGCTGGGATGAGATATTGTCGAGGACGATAATGACTTCAGGTGGGGGAGGATGTAAGGACCTACGGTCCGGGTCACCTTCACCATGCGAAGGACAGGCAAGGAGCTTGTGCGAAATGAAAAGTGAAACAACCGAAGATGAGTTTATAAGGTGTTGTGCAAGTGTTGAGAGGGCGGTCCCATGAGCTCGGTGGGCTGACCCTCCTCCTGGGTGAGGCAACACATTGTGAATGAGTCAGCTCGGCAGATGAAACGAAGGTCGGCTGGGTGGTACGCCTTGCCAGCCAATCGTATGTATAGGCGGGCGAATGGTTGGACGAAGGCATCATTTGATCAACACGAGCTCGGTCAAAGGAGTTCTGTAGTGTGCGAATGAGCCCACACGATGGGCAGAACTCGGGTGAGAAACTCGTGCAAGAAAGTCGGGTGAGAAACTCATGCAAAAAACTCGGGTGAGGTCATTCGGGCAGAACTTGGGCGAGGTCGTTGGGCAGAAAACTCGGGTGAGGTCGTTTGGGAAAACTGGGCGAGGTCGTCAGGCGACCTAGGCGAAGTCGTTCGGGCGAGCCGGGTGAGGTTGTCGGGTGACCCAAGTGAAGTCGTCCGGGCAAGCCGGGTGAGGTTGTCAGGTAACCTGGGTGAAGTCGTTCTGGCGAGCCGGGTGAGGTCGTCGGGCGACCCGGGTGAAGTCCTATGGTGACTCGAGTGTATGAGTTCGGGTGAAGGCATTCAAGTAGACTCTGGTGAGTCGTGCGAAGGTGCAGGTGAACGTGCGGACGGGCGACCGGGCAAGGGCGCGTCGTGCACACCAAGACGAAGGTTGGAACCAAAGGTCGTGAACGAGAGTTGAGCAGGCGGGACTGCGTGTGGTCCACCAAACGGAGGTTGGGCAAGATAACACGATTTGGGCATTTACTGAACAAACGGAGAGTGAGTCGGGTGAAGACGTGCGATGAGGTGAATGAAGGGTTGGTGAGTCGTGCGGCGACTGTGCAGAGGCGCCGACGAGCTAGGTAACTGAGTTTGCCAAAAGTTGGAAATTTGGTTAAGTGTAAATTTGGGGTTTCCCAAGATTTAGCGTATACTTTGTAAAAGTGGAAAATTATATATATTGATATCAGGTAGACTCATATTGTAGGGAGTTTCCCCTCCCTTTATACTGTTGTGCATTTCTCTTGTATAATGCTATTGATGATGAATGTGTATGGGTTTCATCTTGTATAAAAGACAAACATAATACTTGGTAACGAAAAATAAACTAAGTATGAATGGTTAGACGTAGTCCATGAACATAAGTAGTGGTGAAAAGTAAGTGTTCAGTGGTGCCGCACCTCGCTATAGTGCGGTTGGAAGATTACCGCCATTGTAGGGGCGTGACACTTGCCTTCCACAGTTAAATATCTTTTACGAAAAGAAATTGATCAAATCTTCAAACCTCTTTAATGATAAACCTCTTTAATAATAATGATAAATCAAATTGGCATTTGTTATCCTCTTGTATATTCCCAATAAAAAATTGATCATATCTTCATCATATCTTCATAACTCAATTAGTTGGAAATAAACATATAAACATATCTGCTTTAAAGTGTACAATCTCCATTGAAATATGGAATATATACTGATTCTCCACTAACTTATGAACATTTACCAAAAATGGAATATATATATATATATATATATATACACTCTGCCGAGCAAAAGAATATATTAATATATAAGCACAAAACATCAATACATATATACACAAGATTTCTCTTCCAAAAGCAAAAAGAAAATATAGTGCATCCATATGGTCGTCATTCATTCCCTTCTCATCGAAATCATCAAGGTGTATATATATATTTTAAATGAAGAATATCTCAACCTGATACATTATCATTATTGTCACAGGATGGAGGCGACTATATATATATATATATATTTTAAACGGAATATCTCAACCTGATCCATTATCATCAGTGCCACAGGATGGAGGCGACGAGTGTCAGATCCATGGAACTTTGCCCTAATCAATCAATAGAATAATATTATCAAATCACAATAAATAAAAAATTTGCCGTCCTCTATATATATATACACGTACAGAATATAGTTTCATGTGTGTTCACATTTAATTATACGTCTACGTGAATGGATAGCTAGAATGTCATCTCAGGCCAATAGCAATTCTAGGCCTGCTCATCAGAGCAGGAACATTCCCAGAAGAGGGCAAGTGAAGGAAGCTATTGCCTCTTCCATTGCCCATTCCATCATCTCTCATTTTCCAGGACACTCCACCTCTCACACCGCCGCCTCCTCCTCTCATGGAGACGGCTCCTCCTCCTCCTCTTATGAAGCTATTGCCTCTTCCATTGCCCAATCCATCATCTCTCATTTTCCAGGACACTCCACCTCTCACGCCGCCGCCGCTTCCTCTCATGGAGACGGCTCCTCCTCTTATGGAGACACCTCCTCTTCTGATGGAAGCTCCACCTCCTTCTCTCATGGTGCTTCTGGTTAAAGTTAATAACGTCTCTGTAAATATTTTGTACAGTGGTCGACAATGCTATAACGTCATTCCATCTGTTCCATGCTGTGACAGATTTTCTCGTGACCTCTTATAAGGTCTTTTCGTAATAAAAGTAATCTGTGTTTTTTACTTGTAAAAGCTGCCGGCATCGTTTGTTTCATTCCGCCGTTTGCTGTTGTAATTATATGTTCATTTCTCATGGGCGTTCACATAGGCTTGAAGTTCGCAGACTTCCCTTTGAACAAATACCATCCCTCAACGAGTCGCTGAGCAGTGTTATAGTATCAAATATGAGTATAATAGCTGTTATACTTAGCTCAGAGTTTTCTTTATTATGTTTTGAGAAGTTTGTAGGGAAAACAAATATTTTTCATTATTAAGATTGAGTTGGTTTAATAATTAAGATTATGTTTTTTTTATAAGTTCAAAATAAAATAAATATATTTTTCTATAAATTTAGATTAAATCACTATTTTAAAATTAAATTTTTATTTTATAAATAAAAAATTCTCATACACCAACATCATTTAAATAACTCACTTTTATTTATGATATTAAATCTCAACCGAACCTATTTAGACAACATGGAGGTGGTCGGAACTTTATGAAAAGTGCATTTTTTTTTGATACGAAAAAAAACTAAGTTAAAATTTTATCATCTTAAAAAACTAAAACCTTTATTTGAATCATGTAAATTTAAATTTATTTTAAAATAATATAGAAAAAAAGAAAATCACTAATATAGGGAAAAACAATTATAAATCATTCATCAAACTCATCTTTTCATAATATTAATACATTGAATACTTATTCATAAACTTTCATAGTTGTGTTGTTTGAATTTTAAATATGTGATTTTAGGTATTTAAAGAGGGAGGCTTAAAGGGTTTATTACATATATGGTTCTCAACTTTATTTGGTTTATTACATGTAGGGTTTCCAATTTTATTTAGATAGCACGGGAAAAGAAAAATTATAATTTTTATGAAATAATTTAATTACACATTTTAATTGTACATAATAATAATTTACAATTTGAAAGTTTAACTCATAATTTATATTTCTGCTCCCGATCGGGATAAGGGAGGGTGTCAGCGGTGACAGGCTCGGAAGTGACATGGTCTGTACAAAGACCATAACTACCACCGTCCCCAACATGCTCAAGGCAGGGGGTGCGGTGTCCGGTGAAATGAATGCATGGGCAATGGGTTGGAAAGGAGGCAGAGGGAGGAATAAGGAAGGGTGGTGGCGAAGGTTAAGGCATTCAACGTGCCGAGCAAGTGAGAGTAGTTGTGGAGACGGGAAGTGACTCAGAGCTTGAGAAGGGTGAAGGCACCTTGGCTGTGGACAAGAAACGTTTTCCTGGTATGTATTTCGGTCTCGCTCCTCCATCAATTCCATGATCTTGCTGGGTTCCCCTATCAATTACATGATCTAGTTGGGGTTTTGTTGGGGGAAAGGGAGGGGCAAGAGGTCATCCCAATGGGGAGTAGCATTGTATGGGAGAAACTGGGGGAGGACACAGAGTGCCATGGCCTGGGTCTGCATATTTTTTTTATGCTATTCGAACTGGAAGCTAGGCAGAGGCATGGGTAATGGTGGGTCATGAAGATATGCAAACCTTTAACTAACTGCTCAGACAATGGGAATTGGGGTTAGTGGGTTTTGCATTCCTGAGGAGCTGGGTGCTGAAGGGAGAGGCAAGAAAAAGTTGCAGGCAGGGGGTTGGGATATCAACCATGACAGTAGACTGCTGAGAAAACATGGGGAAATTGGCACCTGCATGGTAGTAAGGGCAAAGATAGGGACCTTGGGCGGTATTTGGGACAGAGGGGCAAGCATACCCATCGCTGGCAGTTGCTGGCTGAGGAAGCTGAAAGTGGATATCAAAGCAAGGGCCGAGCTACGCTCTGGATAGGCCTGAGGGCTTGGCTCCAGATGAAGCTAGATGACAGGCAATTTCACCATGGCATGGGGGAGGGGCACTTTGAGGAGCCCTGGGAGATGAGTTCACAACCCAATTCCCTTGGCCGCATGTGGGCTCTGGGCAACCTTAACCTGCAAATGATAAAGCATGTAAGAGAGGCACTGTGTGAACATCGACGATGGGATGATGTGCAAGGGTTGACGAACCTAATTTTCTTTGACTGTCCATAAGGCATCACTGCTCAGATTATGGCTCGAGCAATGAGAGGACATGGTCGAGGTAGGAGAGACCCGACCCAACAAACAAGCAAGGGGTCGAGCTCATCAAAAGCGCAAAGGGGTCAAAAGCCTGTCGAGCACCTCATAGCAAAGGCATCAGCGACATACTCAGAGGAGATGGAAGAAGGAATTCAGAAGCTGATTGAAGACTGGGAAGCGGAGATAAAATAGGAAAGTCAACCAGACAAAGAGATCGATGACTAGAGGACGATGGTCCCTGATCTAGGGAATACCTGAGGTCGAATTACGCAGTTCAAACACACCCTCTACTTGTATTTCTTAATGAAAAGTTTGCTTGGAAAAGTGATGGAAAAAATTTCTGTGGGGATGGCAGTCATAGTGCAGGGCCTGCCCAGTTATAAAAAAGACATGGAAAATTTTTTCTTTCAGTTGCATAAACAGGACATGAGGATGGATTGAATCAATCGCAACATCCCTTGCATCCTGGAGTTGTATGGAATTCCAAGGGAAACTGCTAAAGATCCTGCTCCTGTAGCCTTTGTCTCCGATTAGTAGAAAGATCAGAAATATTAGAATACTCATGCTTAGTTTTTGTTTATGCGGTTAGCTTTTAAGTTTCCTATTGCATATGCTAGTTATTAGAGTTATGTAGTATTTGGACATGAGATTGAGACTTATCTAGCTTGGTTAAAAAGCCTGGAGCAATTTTGGTTTTAGATGGCGTATAACGCTGACCGGTGGCCAACAAACTTGGTTTCCCCTCGGGGCAAGTTGAGGCCATCCAGTCAATCTGTGTGGTGTAAATTTGCCTGATATATAATAGAAACTGGATGGACCTGCCAAGCTTAACAAAAAAGATAACAATTTATATTTCTGAAATTAATGTAATTATAATTAAATTAATAATTGTTTCTGAATTATTGCAGTAACAATTATATTGGAAAATAGTTGTATATGGAAATAACAATATAGTTACTATTGTGAACACTAATGCAAATTAATTAATATATGTCTATCAACTACATTTAATAATGTGATTTATCATGTGAAACATAAGTATTTTTTCCTATGAATATATATATAATAATTTTAGTTTATATGATGCTTTATATCTGGATTAAATTTTCCCCATAAAGAAGGAAACTTGTATTTAATAATTTAATTAATAGAAAATAGATTTAAATTTATTATATATAAAAACATTATTTTTTAAAATTAATAAAACAATAGATTAAATTTATTTGACATAAGGAGCTTTCTATTAATGATATAGGGTTAACCGTAAATATGGGGTTTGGGGTGTCTATTTTTAAAATCAAATTTGAGTGAAAAATGGAGAACATGGTTAAGTGTTAAGTTTTCAAACTTTCAATGAAAAATGGAATAGAGAAAATACGTGACTAAAACGATTTATCTTAACTCTCGATTTATGAAAAGCCCAAAGGATATATATATATATATATATATACATATATCCCTGTTATTGAAACCATTCTATTTCATTGATCATTATTCTCCCAAAAGAAATGTACAAAGACTTCTTCACACCTTTAAATAGGCTATATTACATAACAATACCATTGCAAAACCTTGGAAATCACAAACAATAAATTGACTCTATGATCTCAATTTTACTTGAAAGTTTACATTGTGATCAACCTTAATCTCTATTCTTATTCTTTTCTCATAGCCACACCTACTACTTTTGTCATCCTTTCATATTGTTCATATGAAAAGGGAGGTTTAAATCATACACCATTTAGATCTTTAACTTGAGATATTGCAGTAAATATCATACCATGTCACTCTTTCTTCCAAATATTAATTGTATCTTTCTCCAAAGTCAATCCTTCTGACTTACTGATTGTTAAGCCCACATGTAATAGGAATTGTTTCAGTGATGATTTGTGTCATGATACTTTCATATAATTATCAAATCTTACTCAAATATATGTACGTGGTTATGGGGTGGAACTCCAAACTTATACATAATTATTTTCTACAATTTTAAGAGCATCATTTACGAGTTCTACATCAGTTCATATGTTTGATGTGTAGCAAAATTCAAGAATCCCTGAATCGTTACTGCAACAAAATGATATTACTTCTCGTACTTGTTACTCCATGCAAGTTATTTATTGTGTTCTACTATAAATATTGAAGTAAATACAACTGAAAACTTCACTACTTAAATAATATGTGAAAATAAGAGACTGAACAAGAAAGAAATATGCAACACATGCCACCGTTATTTTTGGACAAATGTCCCTAGAAAAACCCAACGTGGGAAAACCAGTGCAATAGTTGAGAGTTTGTATTATTAAGAAGTATTTTTCTGAATACAATTCGTTGGATGCCAAACTAGCTATCTGATACAGAGATAAACTGGGAAAAAAAATAGTGAGATGATCTCACCATGTCACTGGAAGAACGGGCACTGGTATGCACTAGAGATGAGCCTTTGTGTTGCCTCTGTGCAGTTCTGCGTCACTGCAACTGAGACTGCATTGCATCTCCTTTTGATCCTCTTCTAGATGGAAACTTCAACTCTCTAGCCTCCCTATCTTACACCCCGACTCTGACACTAAATCCTGATTGTTCCTCAACAGAATTTTGATCTCCCTTTGATTCTGTATGCTACCACAGCATAGCTTTGTGTGGCCTTGTGTCAACCTCTCTAGATGTCTTTCTTCCCTCTCTTCCTTGTACTCTTCGGACTAGGAAAACTTCCCTCCAGAAACTATCCCTACCCTTCATTACAAGAAATATCCTTGATCGATTTTCTATTAACTGTTGTGTTGCACTCTCTGAGAAATTCTATCTCTTGATCTCTCTCGGATGTGTTTTCCAAATGCCCATCAAGCCTCGTCTTATAATATTCTCATTGAGTAACCAACAACTCAGGTCAGACTTTAATCAATGGCTCATATCATTTTGGCTTGATCCTCATCTTCTTCTAGAAGTTTCACCCTCAGTTTAAATTTTTTTTGGTCAAATAATAGTGGAGCCTTCTATTAACCATACAAGTACATTACATATGTTACATGACTTTGCAAGTGAAAAGACCCAAACAAGAACCAGCCTGTTGTGGGAATTCCATCAACAGGAAAAACAAAGCTAGGATCAAACCAATTCTCACGGATTTTCAAAAACTTGTAAACGGGAAGGAGTGTTAAACTCCCAAGGGATCTTTGTCATCCACTAAGAACTTTAGAGCTTCCATTAAGCTAACAAACCCCTCCAAAAGTCGTAGAGTTCCGCTGAACTTCCACATTTTAAAAAATTGAAATCCACCCCTCTAAAGAAAAGACGGCACTTCTTCACCATTGATATATCCAAGATCCAGTGGTCACAACACTTTCCAACTTCAAAACATGCTCCTGGTCTATCAACCATAGATCTCACTCCACCAGATCTAACGGCTCAAATGTATTTCGGCCAATTAACTTGCGCACTTCAAATCTGCCCGAAAAGCGGTTTCCCTCTCTTACCTCGCTAATATGTGTCACTGAGTGAGTAGAATCAGATCCAACTGGGAAATACCATTTACAGCTTTTCCTCCACTCGAAATCCACTTGAGGGTTTCCTAACCCGATTTTACTTCTTCGGACCTGACAGTAGCTCAAACCAAAATTTATAAAAGTTTGAAATCCGCCCTTATAAGGAATCGTTGACACTTCTACACCATTGATCTATTCAAGATCCAACAGTCACAGCACTTCCCGACTTCGAAACAAGCTCCTCGTCTGTCAATCGTCGATCTCGCTCCACTAGATGTAATGGATCACACGTATTTCGGCCTGTTAACTAGTGCACTTCAAATATGCCTGAAAAGCGATTTCCCTCTCTCACCTCGCTAATATGTGTCACTGAGTGAGTAGAATTAGAGCCAACTAGGAAATACCATCTACGGCTTTTCCTCCGCCCGAAATCCACTTGTGGGTTTCCCAACCCGATTCTACTACTCCGAACCTGACAGTAGCTCGAATCAAAATTTATAAAAGTTTAAAAGCTACCCTTCTTAAAGAATTGTCAACATTTCTACACCATTGATCTATTCAAGATCCAACGGTCACAAAACTTCCTGAATTTGAAACAAGCTCCTCATCTGTCAACCGTTGATTTCGCTCCACTAGATATAATGACTCACACCTATTTTGGTCGGTTAACTTGTGCACTCCAAATCCACCCGAAAAGTAGTTTCCCTCTCTCATCTTGCTGTTACGTGTCACTGTTTGTATGGAATCAGAGCTAACAGGGAATTACCGCTTATGGCCTTTCCTTCGCCCAAAATCCACTTGTGGTTTTCTTCAACCCACTTCTTCACGTTAACTGTTGGGCGACTCCATCACCCAAACACCATAGATCAGACTCTACTGAGATCTATTGGTCCAAAATAAATCTCCACGCCACTACGTACTTGGTTTTCCTTCGCTGATCCTGACCATACTCTCAAATCCGTTGGAATACTGATGCCAATACAATCTGTGGACTGATGCCACTCAACAAGCAAACAATTTAAGCATCCATGCACTGCTATCTGTCTCCTAAGCCTCATTAATCCAGTCTTTTGATCAAACAATCCCTATCTTTGGCAGCCTGATAGAAAAAATCCTCTAACAGTTTTCTTGGGGGTATCATCTCCCAAACGTGTCGAGTGTCCCTTTCGTTACTAATCACTCCTTCATTCGCCAGATGATCAACTAACATATTAGCTTTTATTTTCACATGGACACAGTGTAAAATTTTTAAGGTTTGCAGGTGGATATAAATACGGAGAAAGACCTACGATAGCCTCCAATGTTTCAACACTTTATGGTGCCATCCCATTGCAAATTCTCTTGGCCGCTCTAATAATCAATTCTGAATCTGCTTCAATGATGACATTGTGTGAATTTGAGTCCACCAAGATTTCTAGGCATTACTTTAAGGCCATGAGTTCGACCATGTTATTAGTGGCCTTCCCCAAGTGGCCATGAATGATCTCCTTTATTTGTCC
>APFE031620754.1:0-20999 GCA_000404065.3 Pinus taeda
GCCACTTGGCGCGCGCTTATAATTGGGAGATCCTCTAGAGGAAAACTTTGCGTTTCTGGATTTTTTATGAAAATTTGTGCATGCTCATTAATTAACTAAGGATTTCATCAAGTTCTCGGTTGCCTAAAAGGTCAAAAACACACAAAAAATGACCTCTTTGCCACCTTTTGCTCCCACAAGAACCAGTCTTCGGAGATTGAACTTTTGGAGAGGAAAATCACATCCAAATCTAGAAATTACACTTGGGTTGGAAAGGATACAGGCAGAGCTTTCCAACGAGATATCATGAGTGGAATTTGGACTTCAGGAAGGGCCTCACAATCAGCTCCAAATTTGTGCTACGCTTAGAGATTTTGGGCGCGACACAGAGAATTTTGGACTACTTTTCACTCTTCAACTTAGAATTTCGGCTAGTTTTGACTAGTTTTACGTTTTGATGTTACTCTTGATCTGAATTGATGTAATTTCATGACCATGATGTAATTATGGCACATTTTTACTTGTCTTAGTAGATTCATTCACTAAAAGGTGAAATGTGAGTGAATGAATCAATTTCCTAGCATATAGAGGCAAGTTGTTTCATTGCCTATTTTTCAGTTCCTTGTTTAGATATGGTTGAAACAACTCCTAGAATGATGATCTCGACCCCTAGAGGCATGGGAATGAGTTAGGCTTGTCTATATCATGTAATTTCTCAGTCATTTTCAGGGTTGGACACTTGGGATTGCTTGACACTCCATTGTACATTTGATTTCTGCATTTTTTGCAAAGGAAAGACCAGGGTTTGTAGCACTTTTTGAGATCCTTGTGGCTCTGTGTTTTGATGGTGTTCTTCTATATGTAATTTGTAAATTCACTAATATTTATGTGTACCATTTCCTTTATCTTTTGCTTCTGAAATTAAACAAATGAGTGGCAAAGGTAGAATTCATTAGCTTGTTGTGCTCTATCTTTTAGTTTTGTTTAATGCTCAATGTTTTCTTCAGTTTGAAGAGGATTCTTGATACCCTCTTGCCCTCTTCAGCTTCTCACCAGTCTGAACCCTCCATCTAAATAAATCAAAGCCAAAACGATTTCCTCTCTTGCCCCAATCAGAACTTTGCAAAACTGGCCTTCATCCCCAGACCCTAATTTGCCTTTCCCTTGATTCCAACAAAAACCCCAACAAAATCAAATCAAATCCTTGCACTTCATACCTAGCCTAAGATTAGTTGTAAAATTAGTCATCTCAAGCCCCATCTAATTATATTTTGCTGAGATTGACCTGGAGAGAGCCCTCTCATGTCCTCGTAGGGCTAGCTACGAGGCTGAGCATGGTTTGATGTGGACCTAGAAGCTTACATTTTCAGCCTGAGGTAAATCTAGGCTCTAACATACCCAATCTGTGCAGTCAGACCAAAAATTGATCTAATGGATTTGTACCTTGCAATAGGAGCAAAGGTCCCCTCATAGTCAACCCCCTCAACTTGAGAGTACCCCTTGCCCACAAATTTGGCCTTGCACTTCTCTATGATTTTGTCTACTGCATGCTTTACCTTGAAGATCCATCTCAAACCCCCAACTGACTTATCTCCTAGTCTTGGGACTAATTGCCAAACATTTTTCTTTACAGTGGATTCATATTCTTCCACTGTTTCATTAACCCATACAGGTTGTTCTACTTCTTCCTCGAAAGAGGATGGCTCAGTCTCTAAAAGATCACTCATTAGACCTGCATAACCAGTGTAGCAATCTAGTGACCTTGTCTACTTACGTTGATTTGAAAGAGCAGCCACATTCTCCCTCGCATCTTGCACAAGTATTTCAACTTCCCTAGTCCTTTTCCTGCCTCCTTAGATGGTTCTGCTCAAGTGGCTATCTCCACTCTCTACTCCTAAATTTGTGGCTACTCCAAAACCTCTTGAGGTTCCTCCTTTGGAGCTAAAATATCGTCTTATGGTGGGATCCGAAGCTCCTTCTCAAGAGAGCATCACATGGCTTTATCTTCGTCAAATTTTACATCCCTTCACATGACTATCATTATGAGGTATGGAAAGTACACATGGTAGTTGTGGGGAGTTTCTATGTAACCCAAAAATACCCTCAATTATATTGTCGACTCTAGCTTCTTCCTTGATTATTTGGAGACATGGAAGTAAACATAGGCTACAAATATCCTGAAGTGTGACACATTCAGCTTTCTCCCCAAGAAATCCTCCTTCAGTATAATCATGCCAAGAATGTGATATGGACTTTGGTTCTGCAAATGGACTATTGTGTTTCATGCTTCAGCCCACAAGTGCAAAGATAGGTCTTGATCATGCAACATCACCCTCATTTCTCCCACAATGCTAAGGTTCTTTCTCTCAACCACCCCATTATGTTGTGGGTTGTGGGGTTCTATCAACTACATCAAATGCCTTCTTTTGTAAAGAAAATTTTAAATACATTTGAAAAGTACTCACCTTCATATCACTCCTGAGAGCCTTCACCTTCTTGTATATTTATTTCTCAACTATCGCCTTGAATTCTACAAACTTGGAGAATGTCTCATCCTTCTTTAACCTGAAGAAGATCCAGCACTTTCGTGATAAGTCATCAATTAAAATGACAAAAAAAATATGCCTTCCAATGGAGGTTGTCGAGAAAGGTCCATAGACATCAAAGTGGATCCTTTCAAGGACTACATGTGCTTTTCTGTCCTGATCATGGAATGTTGATTTTGTTTACTTCCCTAAGGTACATCCTTTGTATACATATTTCTACTCAATTTCTCCTTGGGGATACCTGTGGTTATCTATTGCATGATCTTCAAAGTTCCATGATGAAAATTGGCAAGTATTCTATGCCAAATTCACCGACATCGCGGCTATGCACCTTCTCCACCTTTGTGCTTAATGCAACGCAATTCTCCAAATCTAGCTTATGCAGGTTCTTCACATGAACCCTAATATTCTTCACCTGTCCCATGGCTATGTGTCTCAAGAATGTATTTCCTTTGTTTAATATCACATCATAACCATGGTCTTCCAAAACTGCAATAGTAATGATATTTTTCTTTAGGCTAGGAACGAACATGACATCCATGAGCCTAAGGGGGGAGCTCGACTCCCTCTAAAAGGTGACTGTACCAATCTCCATTGCGCTATACCTTAGTTTTCCCCTCTTGATGTGCATCTTCATATATTTCTCCTCCATGTCCTTGAAAATATTCTCTATTCCCTGTCATTTGGAACGATGCACCTAATTCCAAGTACCACACGCTCCCCATCATTGTGTTGGCCAATCATCTAATGAGGGTAAAGTCAAGCTCGAACTGTGAAGCTAAAGATTCACCTACTAATCCTCCTCAGGCCTTCTTTCTTTTCTTCTTGTGTGGATATTTTGTGGCATAATGCCTAAAATCATGACAATGGAAGAATTTATTTTTTGACAAATATTTCTTCTTGCCCCCTTGAATAGATTTTGGTTTGGATTTGGATTTCTTCCCTTTTCCATTTTTTCCCTTTCCATCCAATGAAATTTTTTCTTCATCCTCACCCTTGGATGAAGTCCCATCTCTGGTATTCCACCTTATTTCCTCCTATACCAAATCAGACCATAAGCACTCCCAACTCGGTAGTTTCTCCCTCCCATTCACTGAATCTTGACAGTTATGCTAGCTCTTGGGAAGGCCTATAATGGCTAAGGTTACCAAGTCTTCTTTAGGGAAATTAACACTGACCCCACCAAGTTCATCATGAGATTGTGTAAACTTGCTCAAATACTGCGGAATTGTGTCATTTTTCTGCATATTGATATTTCAAAGTTTATCCTTCAGCGTCAGCTTCCTGTGGTCATTACTCTTCTCGAACAATTTTGTTAGTCCTTTCCACATCACGAGAAAAGTTTATTTTCCATGCATATTTGAGAGAATATGATCACGCTTTCCCTCCAAGGTTATTCTCCTTGCCTTGGCTATTCCACTGATCAAGATTATGGGCATCATATTCATGAGGTTTTGCAACATCTATCTTGATGTATTCTAGCAATCCATTTTCATCCAATACTACCTCCATGTGGTCCTTCCATGCAACAACATTAGAGGTTTCTTCCAAGGCATGCTCTAGCCTTAGTCCATTGAAGGTCATCTTCTCAGTTCTTAAGAAATCCTGCTACACTAATCTTCCAATTTGAACCTCTGTGAAACAACTTCAAATTTCCTACTCTAATGTGAATCCAAATCTGATACCATGTAGAAATTAGGTTGTATATTTGAAACTAATCATGAAGTTTTAATCAACATCACAAGAAACAAACCTACACTACTACTCTGCAGACATTATTTCACAATTTAGAACAGAAATGTCATACATGTAAGAAGAAATAACACACATGCAACAAGTATTTTTATCCAAGGAAAGCTTGCATTAATGAAATGAATAGAGATGTATTACAATTTATTTTGTCAACTGAGCTCACCTTACAAGTGCACAATCTATCTCTTTGCTCACTAAAGGCCTCTAACCCAGACTTAGTCAAATTTTTCCTTGGCTTGAGATCCTATTTCCTTGTGTTTTTCCTTGGGGAATTAGACCCTATTATTTAGGAAATTCCCTCAATTGAATTGCACAATCCCTTTAGGTTGATCACTTGACTGCATGCAACACCTGTACACTCAATACTAGCCTACAACTAATGTTACACTACCTTACAATCTCCACCTGAAGTGGGTAACTCAAATTCTTTGTATACACTAGCTATTTTGGGTTGATTGATCAGTTCACTAGATGATCACTGAGTTTGACTAAAGTACCACTGCTTAATTGACCTTCCACTAGTTCCTCCAAAATTTGGAACTAGTTTAATTGAAAAGAACCTGAGATAACTAAACTTTATTGCAAAAAATTAGCAATCACACATGCTTAAATGAACTCTAACTCTTCCAACTCAAATTTACTAAGTAAATTGGGTGGCACAATCCATGTCACACAAGTTAACATCATCCAAGTTGTCTATTGATGTGGAAATTCGATTTTTCTCAATTTAATCAAGGAAAAATCAAATTGAGAATTTCTTGCTGCATTTTTCAACAGTGGGTACTCCAAGCACATGACAGGTGATAAGAGCAAGTTTTTGTATCTAAAATAGTTTGAGAAAGGAAAAGTTGGTTTTGGAAATGATGCTCTAGCTCCAGTCAAAGGAAAATGGATTGTAAGGTTGAATGGTAAGACCAAGGCTTAAAATGTGCTTTGCATGGATGGATTAAAGCACAACGTTATAATTGTAATTCTAATGTGTGACAATGTATATGATGTAATTTTCATATCTAAATATTGTGAAATCAGAAGTGTTAGATCTAGAAATTTTGTGGGAAGAGAAATAGAAAACAATAGCAATATGTATGCATTTGATGATTCCAAAGTTAAGTGTTGCATGATAAAATCAAATGAAATATGGTTGTGGCATAGAAGAATGGGCCATGTGAATTTTGATAACCTAGTCAAGATCAACAAAATTGAGCAGTTAGAGGGTTTCCAAGATTATCTAAACTGGACAAAATCATATGTAAATCTTGTCATTTTGGAAAGAAAACGAGGGTGCACTTCAAGACTAAAGAATATTTGACTTCCATACCCTTTGAGCTAATGCTTACCGATATTTGTGTGCCTAATATAAAACAAAGTCCAAGAGGATAAAGGTACTTCATCATATTCATTGATGATTTCACAAGAGCTACTTGGATCATGCTGATGAAAGATAAATGAAAAGCTTTTAGCAAATTCAAAATTATTAAAGCTCAAGTTCAGAAGAAGAAGTATTTGAAGATCAAGTGCATAAGATATGACACAAGAGGTGAATATATGTTTAAGGAGTTTGAATAGTTTTGTGAAGAGTATGGAATTAAAAGAAAATATTCATTTGCAAAAACACCTCAACAAAATGGTGTGGTGGATAGGAAGAACAAGTTAATTCATGCGATGGAATGAGAAATGATGGATGAGGTTAATGTTCTGCATAATTTTTGGGGAGAAGAAACTCAAGAAGAAATTTACTTGGAAAATAGAATTCCACTTAGGCCAGGCAGTGACAAGACTATTGGCTTGTACGGCCCTGACCTAGGTTCAGAGGTGATTTAGCCAAGCAAATCCCGGTACTACTGACCCTTTCGGCAACAATCCGCAGAGCGCGGACTGAGGTCTCACCCGAAGTACTATGGGAGGGTGCTAGAACTAGGTTTCCACACCCTGGGGATGTCTGATGAGCTTCTGGAGGTCTGTGATTTGACTCGTTGCTACGCGCACTTGCTATCCTTCGCAACTTGTGATGCTGCTTCCATGCAGCCCTACTCGGGGCTCAACCCGTATAATACCCAAGTCCCTTGTCATTTAATTTATTATTATCTAATTACTTAACTTTTTTATGTAAGAATAATGATTATTATAGCATATTTAGCAATCATAACAGTGCGCGCGGTAAATAAAATAGTATAAACGTAAAGAAGGAAATGCACAACAGATACACAAAAATAAGAATAAACTTCTCTTTATTAATCTTTAATCCCGATTACAGACTCGACATCTCCCTATGAACTCAGCTACAGGGGTCCGCGCACCCAGTTGCGAACTCTACTAAGCCTCTACGCACACAGCTGCAAAGCCTCTTCCTACTACTACTACCTAGTACACTTAGACTCCTCTTCTATGCTTGAACCATTCCTATTCTTCTTTCTCATTCACCCTCTTTACACTTAGAGCCTCACTCTATCTATACACTCCCATGGTTCGCGAACCATGGGTAGGCCGACATGACTTTACATTACATTACAATATTTTAGGGTGGACAACCCTATGACTCATCCTATACTTCACACTCCGTGCCTGCAATTCACGAAGTCTTACAAAACCTTTGACAAAAACTTGGGCTTTGAGCCCCAAAACATGTTGTGAGGGGATTCCATGCCCAATAGGCCCCCAACACAATAATCGTGACTCATCCTGAGTCACTCTACTAGTGTGGTGATCTTGTCACGGAGCCCTCCAACTAGTCCCATACTGCTCGGAGGTCTGCGGCACACTGTTCTACGGTGAGCTGGACCTGCTGCATGCGTTCTTCCGATGCTTCTTTGTGAGGATCTGCTATCTACCTTAGCACATATAATCCCTACTTCTGTGCAAGCATGCCCTCAATATCAACCATAATGGTGAAGGCTTCATCAATCCAAGGCTAGATGCGCACCTTGAGAAGTGCCTCTTTTTGTCTTGCATTATCGACCTGCTCTTTCAATGCCCTTTCTTGCTGCATCTTTTCTAGTTGTTGGGTGAGGACAACTGTCTGTGTAGTTCTCCTTACACTGTCATACTACTCTTGTAGTTCGTGCACCTCTGTTTCTAGGCATTGTATGTTGGGGTCCTCTTGCAAGGATGTGAGGACATCAAAATCTTGGTCCAACATACCAGTACAGTCTTGCACTATCCGCCCAATTTCTTCTAGTCCTATTGGAATAGCGTTGAATAGAAGATGTTGTTGGTTGCACGCTGAAGAGTTTTGAGTTTGTGATTATTCAATGTTGGAGTTAATAATTGCATTGAATTGCAAAAGGGAATAAATATAACCATTAATCATTGGAAGGGGGAAATTTCCATCATAATTGCATTGGAAGGGAAATATCCTTGTATGCAAACTAGAATTCCTTGGGATGATAATACTTAGTTGGAACTGCATTGAAGCTTAAATATCCATGGATTCTATCTTTTGAGAAATGTACTCCTTTTGAAATCCAACTTTCATATGAATAAGGAATGGTTCTTTGGGGACAAAACCTTTTTTCCTATGTAATTAGTTGGGTTTCTTTATGGGATATGGAGTTTTATTATGTATTGGAAACATGAATAGTATAATGGATATCCATGAAGGTTGTGAATTGATGGATAAGAAGTAGATCTGAGTACAAATCCAAATATTGAATTTCACGGTAAGATATTCTAAAGTGTAGGGACAAAGTAAAATTTAACTATGACTATATGCCACATTGATTAAAGCATAGTCAAGCTTTGGTGAAAATATTCCTAAGTAAGATATTAACAAATATTGAGTTGCGGGAATTTTGTTCACAATTGAAGAGAGATATGATAACTCCTTTGAGTTCTGCTAACCATTATGTAAAATTTATACAGATGGGACATAATGTAGGAAATTGTTGTAACCATAGTTGAAAAAGTTGTTTGCTAAGGAGGTTTAAGGAAGAGGAATGAATGATGGTAGCAGTAATGGCCATACAACAATCTAGCCATCACCATGAATGAAGATTCTTTTGATGAAAAAATGACAACAGTTGTTGCTTTGTCAAAAGTCAATTTTATTTATGAGAAAAATATTGCAATATGACTATAAAAATGAAACTAGATTCTTAATTATGTATATTGTCTTCTTCCACATAAATGCATGTATAATAAACTATAAATGTGTCTTCTACAATTGCTTTTGATTATAATTCAATGAACAATATGGAATGTACAACCTAGGATTTAATCCAAAATGACCATGTAACGATCAACAAAGTTGATCCTTACGAAATCCACATCAAAACGTGGCAACACCAAACACAATATGACACCCCTATACTTATTGGCCTTTAAAATATTCATTTCCCAAGCTTGTTGAGTTGCATGCTTGAGCCAAGTAGGTTGGCCTAACTAAGAATGGTTGATTAGGATGTGTTGGATTGCTTCCATATGATTGAGTCTAATCTTCCCCTTGTAGCCATGGAGCAAATGAATAGCCACAATTCACACTCATGCTACTAGTCCCTACATTAAGTGGATGTGTCTAATAATCATACATAGCATTGACACCTACACTGGTAGGAATATAACAAGTGGATAAACCCCCTTGTTTATATTGGGGGACTAGGATGTCTATGATGTCTTGGTATAATGTTGTATTATATGCAATATGGTCTAATGTGTTTAACACCATCGTATATTCCTTGATTGTGCTCGCATCATTGTCAACCCTATTTATTATCCCTCATTATTTTTGGAGCATTTGTTGATACTTTCTTCATTCCTTTTCCTACCTTCCCAATTGTTTTTGATGGTCGTTCTATTGATTTACTTTATCTATTTCAAGACTTTCCTCTACTTGATGCTTTAGTGCAACAATCCTTTCTGCCTTATTTTCCTTAGCTAAATCCTTCTTTGTCTATTTAAAATCTTGAATTTCAAGTTCTTTTTGTTCATACTTAACTAATAGTTTTATATAGTCTTCTGAGGTGGGTAATTGTGAACATCGACCTAAACAAAGACTATCTATTGTTCATTTACTTCTTTTCGTTGATACTCTCTCTATTGGTAACTTTAGCAACTCACATAGTAATTGTTCCTTCCTTGACACTTCTTCCTCCTCGCTTAACACTTGCCTTTTAATATCAAGGAAAAATGATTGAACTCTATTGTTCTCTTCATGTAGTTCCTCATTTTGTATAGTATCTTCTTTTAGTGGTCCATTGTCTAAAACAAATGAACAATTTCATTGTTTAATTCCGCTAGTTGTGAAGGCATGTCCATTCTTTCTTCATTGGTTATTGAGACATTATGTTTCTTCATATTCATAATGGCTTTTGCTAGCCATGATGGTGTGGATACTTGGCTTGGAAATATCAATTATTCATTGTTACTTATTAGTGAATGACTACCTACAATTATATTCATATCAACATTTTCATCTTCAGCTACATTCTCATTGGCATTTGCATGAACAACAGAGTCATTAAGAATATCACATGCAAAAATTTCATGTGCCTCAGTTGGTCTAACAACCTCCATGCTATTGTTATTTGGTTCATGATTATATTATTTTTCACTTATGTGTTCATAATCATCACCATAGAAGTTTCCTTGAGAGAGATACATCATGTTATCAATTGCAACTGCTTGGTCATCCACATCTTCTTAGGCATCAACATGTGCTTGGAAATCCCCTTATTCTTGACCATCGACATGAAATTCCCAACTACAACCAATATCATGCAGAACATCAACACCATAATTCAGTGGCCAGATTCTAGTCTTCCTAAAGCTATCCTTGATATTTGAAGGTGTGAGATCCCTTTAAAAGGCTTTACTTGCAAGCTCAACTAGCTCAAAACTTTTTACCTCCACCCCCAGATTATTTTCCATCCATGAAGCTTGTTCTAACTTGAAGTAGTTGTTGAAAATATAAAAAACACTCACTCCAATGTGTTGCAATCTATGAGTGGTATGAGTAGGCAGTGTTAACAAGTTGATGCCCAAATTTTTAGCCTCCTCAATTTTTTGTGAAACAATGTGGCTTCCATGGCCATCTAAAACTAGTAGGTTCCTATTTTTAGGTGAGACACCACCTTCTATAGATGCAACAAAGTGACAAAGCCAATTCAAAAAAAATTCTTTAGTTGTCCATGCATGGGGATGTGCAACCATGCATGCACCTAGTTCACACATTTGTATATAGTTTTTTAGCTGAGTTTTACCCTTGATAAGATACAATCCTATGATTAAAGCACCAGTTGCATTCACAAAACATATAGTAGTTATCCACTCCTTTCTGTTGTATGCTTTAACCCCGTATACAAATTACCTACAAATAATTTCTTCAAATATAACAATATACAATGGTGAGAACATAAAATATACATAGATATTTTCTCTTGAAACCCAAACAGGGAAAATAGATTGATTTTTCATTTTATTTATTTTAATGTTACAATACGTTACATACATGTCGAAGCATTCATAAACCCCAAGTCATCAACCCTAGATTAGAACAAAATGACAATTCCCTTGATTGGATCTTCAAAATACCATGGGAAAAAACCATCACACCCAAAACCGTGTGTGAAATCCATGCGCAAAACCATGGGTAGGTCCGCGTACCATCCTTAAGTTGACATAAAAAAAAATCCTGGGGCACTGCCTTGGACCCCATGCGGGGGGCTAACCACCCCACTACAAACTCCCCAATATGGAGGGCTTCTCCCCTACTTGCTATCCCCCCGCTGTGCCCAACATAACGTAACAATGCATGTGGCTAATCATGGGAATAATATTACACATACCAAACAAATCTAGGAAAAATATTTGCCATGTTTCGACTTCTTCTCTTAGCAATTAACCACATACCAAGAATCCTTCCTTTTTATAAACATGTTTCATCACAGTTCCATATATGTTTTGGAACGTATGAGTGTTTATCATATGCTAGAAAGAGTGTCATAGAACTTAGACACAATTGCAAGACATAGATTTAAAGCCACGTCTCTGTCAAAGCCCTTAGTTGTATGTAACAAAAGGTTTGGATGCCTTTTTAAGACCCAAGCCACCATGATTTACCACTGAACCCATATTTGAATGGGTTTCGCCTCCCTTAAGAAATTTGAGTGACTACAGATTTTAGTTATATCAACTCTAGCCCATGTTGCAATTAGGTCATCTCCTTACACCACTAAACGACCTCATCCTCCTCCTCTTCAATCATAACTTTAAGAGGCTCTCTACGCTTTATATGAGTGAGCCCATTTATTGAATAATATATTGACAAGGGATCAATCCCATGCTTTTCTACAGATGTGGGAACTAAATATCCATTAAATTATATATCATCAGTTGCAACTAACATGTCTTTTTTTTTAAATCCTCTTATAGCACTAATCTTCTTAGTTGAACTTGCAATAAAACTTTATCTCAGAAAAAATAAATTACTTAATAACTCCTTTTCATATTGTACTAAAGTTGTCTCCTATATCTCATAGATGGGCCAAACAGCAATGGATAATGTGTACGATGCCCCTTTTGATACCATACCATTGTAGGACTTCAAGGGAGTTGAACTGAAGGGAGTACCCACAATGATTTCATAGTAATTTCCTAAGATAATTATCATTGTCTACCATTCAATGAACACCTATTTAAATGATAAATCTCTTATTAGATTTATCATACATAAAGTGGATGCTTGAAGTATTTACCATAGAATTCAAACATAAATAAGGTGTTTGGATTTAAGTTCTTGAGGAAATTTGAAGGGAGAAAGACAAACAAGGAGGTGGTTTAGATAGGATATCAACTATATAAATATCTTTTAAACCTTGCATGTTAAAATGTAATTAAATTAAAGGATATTAAAAAAGGAAAAATAAAACTAATTTTCTAATACATATTCATAAAAAACAAAACCAATAAACAATGCATAACATAAAATTATTATTATTATTATTATTATTATCCAATTTTAAGGTCACAACCGAGGGAGACACCAAATTGGTGTGTGATACCCCCTTGTTTGTAAGACAAGAGACCCAGCTCCACACAACGATTTGGCTACTATGCCTATGAAGGCATACATACTCTACCCCCTTTGGTTTTGAACCTGTGACCTCTTAGAAGGAAAGACATGTTCTTAACCATTATGCCCACTCAAGATGTATAAATTGTAGAATAGCTAACAAATTTTGGCTTTTATTGGATTTGAACCCATGTTTAAGATCATATAAAACATAAAAGAAAAATAATTTTATTATCATATTCAAGATTATATAAAACATAAATAAAAATATGTATTTCAATGTAATCATTGTAGTTGTTAAATTTATTTATTTTTTAAATAAAAACATCATATTTCATTACATGAAACAAGATTACATAAGGAACAATAACATATAGTCTACCAAAGCCATAGTAGCTCATTTACCACACTTTGGAATACATAAGTAACAACAACATCCACTATGGGCAACAACAACAATAACAAGTAAAAACAATGACTACATCAACATTATAACCACAACTATAATAGCTCATTTACCACACTTTGGAATACATAAGTAACAACAACAACATCCACTATGGGCAACAACAACAGTAATAAGTAAAAACAATGAGTACATCAACATTATAACCACATCTATCATTAACCAGGAGGACCAACACACATAGAATGAAAAATTTGAAACACATAGATAACCATGCCAACCTCCACCAAAATACTATCTAACACCACCAAAACTACATGGCAGAGAGCCTAAAAGCAAATGAAGACCTCAAGCAAACACTAGTGACAGTTCAAGCACGTGCCATCCCATAAATACACAGAGCCAACCAAAAGGGAGTAATACTTAGTAACCATACTTCAGAGAGAGAACATGCCATGACCATACAATAGAGAGAGGAGGACCAACACACATAGAATGAAAACTTGAAACACATAGATAACCATGCCAACCTCCACCAAAATACTATCCAACACCACCAAAACTACATGGCAGAGAGCCTAAAAGCAAATGAAGACCTCAAGCAAACACCAGTGACAGTTCAAGCACGTGCCATCCCATAAATACACAGAGCCAACCAAACACCTAGCCAACCAAAAGGGAGTAATACTTAGTAACCATACTTCAGAGAGAGAACATGCCGTGACCATACAATAGAGAGAGAGCAGGCCATGAAAACTAAACTGTCTTTACCAAAATTCCATTAACATAACTGTCCAAAGAACACACCCAAAATATGAAGTATTGTACTCATACTGCAGAAAAGGATATAATAGTAGAGGAACTAACAACATCGTCATTAATATGATATAGGAATTGAAGGTTCCAAAGAGCTTGCAAATGGAGTTCCAGTAGGATCTCTTGAAGGGTCTATGAGGTCCCTAGAACTCGAATTAGAAACCAAAGTTTTCTCCACCCAATATAGACGTACATCTAAAATATCATTGATCTTAAATCTCAGACGTACATCTAAAATATCATTGATCTTAAATCTCACTTTTTGAGAATTCTCCTAATATCCTTGAAACCCAAGAAGATACTATAGTTATGAACCTGATTGTCTCTAAGAACTAAGCGAAATAGAGAGTCCAATTACAATCACATAGATAGGGAATTTAGGGAAAACATTCATTTTTTCTTCATTTTAACAGGATCTGGGATCCTTAACCAACTATAATCGAAGACCTTTGAGTCTGAGAGATAAGGATGTTCCCGAGATTTCTTGAACTCCAAAGATATAATCTCCCTGTGCACCTCTAAGGGTACAACATTAAATAAAGAAACAATTGAGTCCCTTGCAAACCGATGACTCTATATAACCCCATGTTGATCAAAACTGGCTCGATGACTTACCATTCATTGTCCTCTATATAACCCCATGTTGATCAAAACTGATGACTCTATATAACCCCATGTTGATCAAAATTGGCTGGATGACTTACCATTCATTGTCGAGGAGCCATAACTTCCAACACCAAGAGGCGAAACAAACAACCACTTTGAACAAAAGAACCCAAAGCGTGAACCACTAACTTTTTAAGACCTGACCCAAGGCCAATAAGATCATCCCCTAAAAACCATAATAAAAGACATAACAAAAAAACCGATGAATGATGGATATACCCAGAACTACAAGACCAACCTTGATTACCAAATTGCAATGACTAAGTTTGTAGGGATACGAAATTCCCCATAATTGACA
The DNA here is from genome assembly GCA_000404065.3 of Pinus taeda. NCBI lineage: Eukaryota > Viridiplantae > Streptophyta > Pinopsida > Pinales > Pinaceae > Pinus > Pinus taeda. The sequence continues at coordinate 14,469 of APFE031620754.1, forward strand.
CCCACAACATAGTTGAAGACTTCAGAACCAACACAATCAAGAAAAGAAGTTGTAGACTATAACCACTAACCACCAACAGACACTATGAGGGAAAATATAAGGGATAATTACTGTAATTCTATTCTACCAACCATACATGTACCCATTAAAATAGAAAAACCAAAACTTATAACCATAATAAAAAATTACCAAAATACTAACAATCTTAAACCAACACAAAACAAAAGTACAAAATACCTCAAAATTCCAACTCCAAAAAATGCGAATTTAATACCTCAAAATTCCCTAACTCCAAAAAATGGAATTTAATAGAACTACCACCAATTCAAAAACCATCCCAGAAAAGAAAATACATTAAAACATTACACAAGCCCTGATAAATAAAACCAACCACAGGGACAAGTTAAAACCTCCGAGAATCACCACCACAATCGACAAAGCAACGGAAATATAACGTACAACATAAGCTACACCATTAAAACCTCGAAATAGGTATACATAAAACCATAAGCGTGGGGTGGGTGGCATACCTCACCTTCACTGTGATTCAGAGGTTCACTTTGCCACCCCATGTGCCTGAATTTAACTTGAGAGGATGCCATATGTTTAACCCAAATCCCACCTCCACCAACTTACCACGGCTTGAGCGTTGATCACCAAGTGTCCAACCTCAACATAAATTTCAACGAATAAATTAATATCACTACAGGAAGCATTAATGACACCCATCAAAGAACTAATGACAAAATCGAATTTGACGGAGCAGAAAACTATTCAGTTAACATATATTTGAAATAAATTGGAAGACTTTTTTAACAAACCCATTTATAACATTCCTATCTATATTTATACACGGTAGGAAGATATGGAACAGGTTGAATTAATTTTCTTTTTGCCCTTGGCGCTATGAGTTCCAGAACTTGCTCATGGCACAAATGGTTAGAGATTTATATTTGTGTTATAATTTATATTATAATAATAGTATAAATTGATTGAAGATAGAAGAATATTATTTTAAGTTTATCTTTATTAGTTTTTTCCATCTTGCAATGGCCAAGGACTATAGTAATCGGTTTGCAATGTTATGACATTAGTGTACTTGTTTGTTATTAGTCCCTACCACTTATAAACCAAACCAAAGTTCTTAGGGTCATATAGTTTTACTATTTATTAAAATAGTAAGTTTTGAGTTTTGCCATCTTATTTGGCCTCTTCCCGAGGCGGAGAGGCAAAAATCATAGGTTAAAATCATATGTTATGTGTATTCATTTTGGAAGCCTCGGCAAAAATCATATGTTATGTGTATTCATTTTGGAAATTTGAAAGTAAAGAAAATATAATGGAAACTAATGCTAGCATTAGTTTTGTATTTTAAAAGATATTAAATGCTATTGTGGTAAGCAAGTTCGCATGTTCTAAATGATCGTGCATTGAACTTGGACTTGCCATGTGGTGCAACAGCTGCCAGCTTTGACAATTCGACAACAATACCAGTGATGCATGAAACGAAAGTTCGACAATTCAATAACAACCGCTTCCCAGATTCTGGAAGTTGATGGCTACCCTCTTCCGCAGCCTGGACCTGCTTAACCTCAATCGAAAAGCGACCCCATATTCAAAATTCAAAAGGGTATGAGGCGCGAACGATTATCTCCAAGACGCAGGTCACAACATTTTGAATTCTAATTTTTTGCAGAATGATCAATTTCCATTTATAAGTTTACATAATTGTTGAAAGCATCAAAATTTCAAAACTGTAAATCAAAATTTCAAAACCGTAAACACAACATCTTAAATTTTTTTGGGGTTACTGGTACTTACTGAATTTTACAGCTCCATTAGCATTTAGTGCGGCTCCATCAGCTTATGCTTATGTGTATTCTCCACTGAGTCTGGCCCCTTGATCAATTTGAGACTGTTCTCAACGAAACCAACCTCATCATTTGAGGCTGCATACCCTGGACCTGACCTGCTCAAGAGCCGAATTAACCTGAATCACAAAGTGGCCCCATCTTCAAAAGGGTATGAGGCGTGAACGATTATCTCCAAGACGCAGGTCTGCTTCCAAGATGGATGCCTGCTTCTTAAGGTGAAATTACTGACCAATTGAATTCTAATTTTCTGCAGAATGATCAATTTCCATTTATAAGTTTACATAATTGTTGAAAGCATCAAAATTTCAAAACTGTAAATCAAAATTTCAAAACCGTAAAGACAACATCTTAATTTTCTTTTGGGGTTACTGGTACTTATTGAATTTTACAGCTCCATTAGCATTGAGTGCGGCTCCATCAGCTACTTCCTCATCCTCAAAAGCAACGCCATCGTTACAATTCCTCGCATATTTGGGGTGATATCATTTTGTACAGTCTCCATGAAATTTGCCGAAGGCCTATTCTTCAACTGAAAAAAGTATCCATAAAATTGTCAATCGACAAATGCCTCTTTTCTTTTCTCAATTAGATCCATCATATAATATCAACCTCTTATACATATATAGTCTTCACTCGTATCTCTCTAAACATAACTCAACTTAGTTTGACAGAATTAGAAATACACTAATTATATACACAGTTACAAAGACACTGATTATATACAGATCTACAAATGAATTGATATACTAGATCATGCATTCAGCAAATCAGAGACAACATACCCAGTCTCGATATTGAATTTTCTCACTAGGCAATGCAGAAATGAACAGTGACAGATTTACCAAAACCAAGATTTTGGTCCAAGCAAAACTAGAAATCGGTTTACTATTAGTATGCAAGGAAACCATGGCAAGTCCCCAACTGATTTCAAATCCGTCACAGAAAATTCGGTTTTGACAGTAGGAAACGATGAAAATGACAACAAAACATTCTCAGTCAGAATGCGAAATAGCAACCTTATCTTTGCTTTCTTGAGTGAGTTGGTCTTCCTTCCTTGCCAATTCCTTGTAGATTATGCTTTCAATCTTCTCTATAGGCACAATGTGCAGGCAAGCGACCGCTGGGTAGTTCCCATCACACAAATACTGAACCATGTAATTATACTTCTTTACAAAATAAGCACTGGGTGGAATAAGCGCCTCTACAAGTTGCGGAACAAAAGGAACCTGGCGAAGTTTGTACCAAGCCAACAAGCACCATCCCTCTGCAATAGCCTCACACTTGCTATACAAGTTCTTCGCCGAGGATTCAGATTTCGCATACAAAGTATTCCCCAGTTCTTTAATATTTTCCACTGCCACGGCTTGTCGAACTTGGGTCACGACAGACCTGGAAACTTCGGGTGTCCTTTTTGTTGCCCCATAAATTTCACAAATCCATGACTTAAGTGCTTGTGGCACAAGTCACGACAGACCTGGAAACTTCGGGTGTCCTTTTTGTTGCCCCATAAATTTCACAAATCCATGACTTAAGTGCTTGTGGCACACAACTGTCGATCTTATTGATCACATTACCTACCTTCTAAAAACCACAAACAAAAAGGGTAAAATTATAGGGAGCCCTGATTAGACGATTACAAACCACAAAATCTATATCATCTTTTTTTTTTTGGACTAATTTATTACAATGAACTAAAACTAAACCATCTGCGTTTCTGATGCTAAATTTACTAGCGAAGAACCCAAATAAAAAACTAGATTTATCCTTTCGGTAATTTTGTCACCAAAAACACAGATATTATCCGAGGCATTTATTCTCCTGATTTGAATTGCATTCAAAGTGAATTTCATAAGCTGGAGTAAAATGAAAAGAAAATTAATTGGCATTTTATAGTTGCAAGGAAAAGGTGGTACGCATACCTGTGTATCTGTAAAATGCAAAATCTCGAAAGGCTTTTCCTCGAACTTCTTGACAAAAAACCTAATGGCTTCCTCCATGGCATAAACCCGCTATATTAGAGGCCCGAAATTCTCTCTGGCATACCAGTAGAAGCTAGAAGGACGACCCATAGCCTTCTGAGCATTAGAAGCTAGAAACCTCCACACCTCTGCATTTTGTAAATACTCGGCTATGTCTGTGTGCTTAGAACAACATTGTGAATTGGAGCTTCCCTCTTGCTTTGCCTTTGAGGACTAAACAAATTATAAAAATAAATTAAAATCATGCATAAAAATCTCTGCAAAAGTAATTTTTCCTAGAATAGGATTAGGAGGATCCCATTTCGGAACCAAACCCGAACTTTTGCTATTGACAAGCAATCAGTAGCAGCAGCATGAAGATTTGTGACATCGCCTAAAACTGTATGCCTTTTAACCAAACCCGAACTTTTGCTATTGACAAGCAATCGGTAGCAGCAGCATGAAGATTTGTGACATCGCCTAAAACTGTATGCCTTTTAAGCTGAGAACCACTTGCAAATATTATCAGGGTTTGAAGGCAAGAAATGCAGTTGGTGAAATTCCAGCGTACCAGTAATGGCAGTCACTGTAATTCCAGAGCGATTCCCTTTGAACTGAGCTATTCGAATGCAATAACACGTAATTGCGGTTACTATGGCCTAGTGGGAAATGCATGCACTGCTACTGACAGGTGAAATCCATGCAAGAGGCAATATTTGTGTGTTGGAGCGACTGCTATTCTGCGCCGTTGGATTGGCCCACGGTATTGAGCCCCCCGTGGTTACAGCGCTCGTGGTGTAAAGTTAAATACACTTTTCGACAACGACTCTGACATCACATTTGATTGTCAATTCGTGGACATAATTTCTCCGGCAAATACTTTCCGATGCTCAAGATCTACCTTACTCCTTTATGCTGCAAATTGAACTACGAGTGTTTAGAAACGAGGTTATTTAAATTGTCCCACGAGTGTTTTGCGATTGAAATGGGGTTATTCACTTTATCTTGAAACTTAGATGCTTAATCATTGCGAGGCATCGCTGAATTCTACGTTACATTATGTACATTTATTTTCATTGCGAAGCATCGCTGATTTTTATGTTACATTTGATTTATCTAAATCATTTCTGTACATCACAGAGGAACACTTTATTATTCAAATTCGAATGAAATAAATCTCATTTAAATTAAATCCATGAGAATAATCAACTTATGAGTTAAGCATCTCATAAAACAAACAATGTAATAATGGTATAATCAAATTGGTACCCGTATTCTGAGTTAAGTATTCTCATAAAACAAACAATGTAATAATGCAATAATGACGTTGGTACCCGTATTCTACCTGGATGGCTATCAAATCACCAGCTGTCAAACCAACCATCCATGGTGAATCGCCAAGCAGTGGTCATATGGTTAGCCAGTTATCGCCTGCAGAACAGAGAGAGAAACTATAATGCTAATGTATACCCTTATGTGTGTTAGGATTTCACCCCATTGGGATTTGAATTGGCATCCCGCCTCTCTATAGATAGAGAAACTCCATGAAAGGGCATTCTTCTGAAAATACGACAATTTGATTTCCCGATGATGGATGTGGTGGGTCATCCAACCTCCTAAACAAGAGGTTTCATTGTTAAACAACATCAAATTGGATCAAATCCATTCTATGTCTATTTTCTATTTGCTTTGCCTGGAGGGGGGCGTGGTTTCATGTCCGGCTGCCTTTCTCCTTACAGACATACACATCCAGTTTTATTCACACCCAGTCCCTACCTCAGTTCTCGAATCACCTTGTTACCAAACGAAATCTATTATGCTCGTGGGTTTATATTACACCTGATATATTCACACGCGGCTAGTACCAATACACGGAGCTATCTTACGCCACCTCCATTGCTTGGTGGCTGCCATTACTGGTAAGCAAATGGGGCCGAACGTTTAAGTGGCAAACCGAGAGCCATCCAATGTGACTGCTTCCGTTCTGTATTCCCATACTAAAGCACAACAAAGGTCAAATGCACATGACTTCTACGTTGTTTGGAAACGTACATCAAAGGCCAGTGTTTGCCTCATTATTCAGATTTCTAAGATTGGATGGCTGGCGGTGTTATGCGCTATCTGCTAAATCCCGAATTCACTGATACAGAGAGGTGCCGAGGTAGCTTGTACCTAAATAAGTTTTACATCCGACTCTAAACTTACAAGATTTTCATGTTTAAACTCGCTTCTATTTGGAATAACTTATCCCGTGAGAAGCGCCATGATGGATTGGGTCAGCGACTGGCAAACCCGTAGATGAATTTTCTCTGTTGTCTTCCATATCCTTCTTCATGCATCATGCAGGTGAAGGTGCATTCTTAGGCTCCTCTGAAAAGACTGCGATCCCGCAATGGATCCTCAGATGTGAAGGCTCATGGTTTCTTTGCAGGCCTCCAGTGAAATTCTCTCGAAAGCCTCTGTAGGCCGCCTTTCGTGCTCGGCAACAACCCTGTGGCAACTTCGACTGAAACCACTTCTGTAACGTTAGACATGGAAAGTTTCAAGTACACAGGCAGGGACTTGCTGCTTCGCAGCTCCCCCTGTTTTTTATATGAAAAAGAGTTAGATTATGCGGAGAAAAAAGAAATTATGTATATTTCTAAAACTATTTAACAAAAAAACATAAAATCTTTTATAATTTGGTTATGATATATATT
>APFE031620758.1:6573-23318 GCA_000404065.3 Pinus taeda
TAATATTTGTTCTAAAAAGTATTTAATACTATCATGATCCATTTTTACCTTGAAGTGTCTTCCCATTGGGTAAGGTCGCCATTTCTTAAGTGCATGTAATATTGCCAACATTTCCTTCTCATAAATAGCTTGCTTGAGATGTAGTCGTAAAAATGCCCAATCACCTACATCAATTTTTTTTTCACTATGATGTTGATCTACCTGTTGTTTCATTTAACTCTGCACCAAAGTGGTGTTATCCTTTAAAAGTTGGAGAACTTGTTTTTGATGCTCGATGTGATCTTTCACTACTTGAACATTTTTCTTCTTGATATGTCCTTCTATCTTGAGATTTTGAGGAGTGGTAATTTCTTCCAATGTTTTACAAGATATGGTCGGATTCATTTCTTGATGCTCAATGTGATCTTTCAGTTCTTGAACATTTTTCTTCTTGATATGTCCTTCTATCTTGATAGTTTGAGGAGTGATAATTCTAGCCAATGAATTACAAGATATGGTTGGATTCATTTCTTCTTTCTCAATGTGATCTTTCACTTCCTGAACCTTTTTATTCTTGATATGTCCTTCTATCTTAAGAGTTTGAGGAGTGTTAATTCCTGCCAATGCTTTACAAGATATGGTCGGACTCATTTCTTCTTTCTCTGGGGTTGGTTCTTGGTGTATATCCTCTTCTTTTGATATTTCTTGATCCTTTTCTTCTTCCTCTTCATAATCTATGTAAAACAATTTCTTTTCAGCACACTTATGACCTTTAGTGCATTTGCTATCAAAATTGTAACAAAGTCCTTTTTCTCTTTTTTATTCCAATTTTTGTGGTGTCACTCTTGTAGGTTGTGGAAGGATGGGAGAAACAACACTTCCATGTTTATAGTTGTGAGGGGTATAATTCCTTGTTTCCATAACTTCACTTTCAATTTTTCTTTCCAACTTGAATGCCTCCTCCAAAGAATCAAGTTCCCAAAAATGAACCTCATGTTGAATGTTATCCTTTAAAGTTCCATGAAGACATCAATCCTTTGCTTCTTTGGAATATAATTTACCCTTCTATTCAATTTTTGGAAGTCCGCAATGTGCTCTACCATTGGACACTTTTGTTTGAGATTTATCAATTGGCTAAAGAAGGTGTTTCTCTTTGTATCCTCATAATGTGTTATCATTTCCTCCGTGAAAATTGACCACGTGACAAGTGGTTTACGAGAACAAAGCCCTTTATACCATAAAAATTGATTCGGTTCTAAATAATTAGATGCATACATACCTTTTGTAACAATGGTACACCATGTAGATCAAAATATTTCTCCATCTGTAGTATCCAATTTATCGGATCCTTGCCACCGAACTTCCTCATCCCGCTTTTTCTTGATTTTAGGAGCTTGATCTTGAAATAACTGTAACTCTGTAATTTTGGATCTTCTAGCTTTGAAATCGTGATCGGCAGTTGCCCTATGTGTCCTCCTTCCAATGCCACAAGTTTGATCTAAATTGGATTCTCCAAGAAAGATTTATGCACAATCTCCCAAGATGACCTGATTATACACCTTTTCAGAATAGTGAACTTTTATGACATGCCACGTGTCACTGTTTTGACCTTTGGATCTAAAAAAAATTATATACAAAAAACTATAGTCCATCGTCTTTCTGTAACTTCTTACTAAATTTCAATTTGATGCTCAGAGAGAAAGTTATGATGATTTTCCCAAGGTCACCTGTTTAAGATGTAATTCGGGAGTATGAAAAAACCCTAACTTCCTCAAATCATATATATGAAAATATAGCGAGACAAGTTCTAAAATTCAGAGCTGAGGTTTAGACCAATTTCTTCTCAAATGGGTTTTTGTTTTAGCTTCTGAAACCTTATAGCAAAAATTTTATAGCAAAAAGTCCACGATGACCTATTTTAGATGAAATTCTGGAGCTTGCAAAAATTATAACTTCCTCAGATCATATCTCCGAAAATATAGCGAGACAAACTCTGAAATTTGGACCTAAGGTCCAATGAGATTTCATCTCATAAGGGGTTTTTTTTAGCTTCTGAAACGTCGGAGAAATAAATTTATATCGAAAATTCCACAATGACCTGTTTAGAGTAGTGAAAACCCTAGAATCCAAGGCTTTGATACCAAATATTATGAAACCAGCTCACAAAAAGATAGAAAAGATAGATGAATTCCTTAGAAATAAGCCTTTTTGAGGGGGAAACCTCCTTTACATTACAAAAATGAACAATTCTTGGATGATACAAATGACAAGACCTCCTTTCTATATATAGGAGTCTAAGGGGTCATAATATAATCAAAGCCGACATAAACAATAATAATGTAAGGGCACAATAATAACAATAGTGGGCTTCTATGGGGCACAATAGTAACAATACGGGGACTATATCGGTACAACAATATAATAAAGGGGTTGTACTAATAACAATAAGGGGTTACACTAGTAGTATAGGGGCCTAACAGAGAGAAACTTTGGTAAGAGATTACCATAAGCTTACCATTCGAAAACAGTCTGTTTGAGCGTTTTCATGCAAACTTCAATAAGAAACCAGCCAACCCTTTCAAATTTGAAATTGCCTATCATAATGACCCCTACATTTGAAATGATGGATTTGGATGGTTGCATGCTTAATAACTGACACCTAATAATGAAAAATTAATGGAATTTAACGAATTGATGTTTTGACAAGACTGTCGATGAATCTGTGCTTTCATAGTGTGCAGGGAAAAGTGCTACAGAAAGAGCAGTGTTTTTGTAGCGCAAAATAGACCTTTTACACTATCTGTGCTATGAAAACGTGGTTTCGGGACTAATTAAAAAAGATTTCAAAAATAGTTTAAGATATGAGTTTCTTAAACAGAATGTGAGATTTATAAGACAAGGGATAAGGTTGTTAAACTTTATTTGGATATGAAATGAGACTTTTGAGACTCTTAACCCATCACCTACCTATTAAAACATAAAATTACTTAACACCTATCTAGGACCAATGACGAGGAACAATGCAAACTGTTTAGGTTTAGACCCAAAAAAACTTTTATGGTGATAACAGTGGCTCCACTTGGGATAGTGTGCCCCTGTGGCACGCTAAGAACGCGTAGCTCCAGTGCTGTCCAATTTTTTATAAAACAAAAAAAAAACTTTTATTTGATTTGATAAGCATCTTCTTCAAACTATTTAGGCCTTCACCTCGGGCTTAAGCTTTCTGTTTCAGCTTGTCATTGTTAGTAATAAAACTGACAAACATGGATAAACTTCAGCAAGTATAATGCTTTAGGAACCTTCCATTTATAGGCCCTCCGACATATGATCCTCCATTAATTTCCTGCAATATGTAAGTGTTTATTCCATGAAAACCAGCAATTTTAAAAGGACCCTTCCATAAATTCTCAAACTTACCATGCTTGCCCTTTTCCTCAATTTTGGCCTCCCATTTTAGCACTTTGTCTTGTATTTGGAAACTATCTTCTTTAATCTTCTTATCAAATGTATTTTTAATTATGTTTTTAGCATGCTGATGGTTGTCATAGACTTCATTTCTCTTTTCCTGCAAAGCTATCAGCTGGTTTATCCTCCTCTGAATGGCATTTGGTTCCTCTTCAATTCCTTGAATTAATTTCATGACTAGTACCCCAAGTGATGTCAGAAAAACAACTTCAACAGCATAAACTAATTCATATGGTGAAGTCCAAATTGATATCTTTGTACATATCATATCATCCCATAAGGCATACTTCAACTTTAAGTGCCAAGCTTTCTTTTTCTCCTGCAATACCTTTTTGATGATTCTTACAATGCTCTTATTTAATGAATTGGCAAGACCATTTCCTTGCGGAAAGTATGTTGTAGAGTGTCCAAGAGTGATGTGGTATTGATGATAGAAATTGATCGTTTTCTTAGACTTGAATGCTTGAGAATTATCTGTTATAATCTTCATGGGGCAGCCAAATCGAGATAATATATTATTCTCTAGAAAAGAAATAATTACAGAATCATTAGCTTGCCTTGTTGGGATCGCCTCTATCCATTTGGTGAAGTAGTCCATTCCTGTGAGAATCCAGTGATGCTGTCCTAATGATGATGGATGTATTTCTCCAATAAAGTCTAACCCCCACTACTAAAAAGGTGCTTCCACATAGATAGGAGCCAAAGTTAGAGGTACAAGTTTTCTTCTTCCTTCAAAAATTTGGCATTCATGACATGCAACAATTCTTTTGTAAATGTCTTTAAACATTGTTGGCCAAAAATATCCCACTCTTAGAATATTATTTGTTGTATCCTTCCAATAATGGTGTCCTCTGCAATCACCTTTATGGAATTCTTCAATGACTTTTTCAGCCTCCTCTTCAAGTAAACAATTCAACAAAATTCCTCCTATATCTTTCCAAAACAAATTTCTCTCAAATATAAAATATCTCAAAGATTTCATCTTAACAAACCTTGCTTTGGACTTTGTTAGATCAGCAGGAGCTTTGTGATGTTGTAACACAAATACCACATCCTTATACCAATTTGAAACAAGATATTTGTCATGAATTGGGACCAATTCTTCCTCGTCATCAGAAATTCCTGATATTTCTGCATTCAGGTTTATGCCAAGACAATCCAAGTTTGACTGAGTCATTAACTTTGCCAATCGTTGTCCATTCACTAATTTGGTTAGTTTGATGTCTATTCATATTCTAGCAATTTTGCGATCCATTTTCCCCTCTTACCATCGGGATCTGCCTGAGTCAGAATGTCTTTCACCACAGTACTTGGAACATATGCCATAATGTGAGAATGCAGAATGTAAATTCTGAAATCTTTAATAGATTTCACCAAAGCATAGGCCTGCTTTTCTAGAATATTATACTTCAGCTTAGCATTCGTCAATGTTCTACTAAATAAAGAAACAGGATGCTCAGTACCTTGCCTTCCTTTTTGTAGCAAAATTCCAACAATTGTATTTTCGGAAGCAAATGTAAAAACCAGAAATTCTTTGGAAAAATCTGGGCTAATGAGTACCAGTGCTTGTGTGAGTGCCTTCTTGATTTGCTCAAAAGAATTCTTTTCTTCAACTGTCCATTTAATCTCAACTCCTTTCTTTAACATCCTTGTTATGTCTTTAACAATCTCAGCAAAGTTAGGAATGAAGCGCCTAACAAAATTCACCTGCCCAAGAAATGATTGAATCTATTTCTTACTTCTTGGCAAATCTACTTTTTGAATTGCATTAACTCTGTTAGGATCAATCCTAATTCCATCTTCAGAAATAATATGACCAAGTAACTTTCCTATAGTTAAAGCAAAGATGATTTTAGTAGGATTAAGAGAGATACCAAACCTTCTACATTTCAGCAGAATTTTTTCTAGGTGTTTTAGATGATCTTCTTCTTTCTTTGAAAAGACTGTTATATCATTAATATAAAAAACCACCGTCTTATCCTTTTCTTCAGAAAAACCAATGTCCATTACTTTTTGAAAAGTAGCTCCCGCATTCATGAGACCAAGGCATCTTGGTATACATGAATGTGCCCCATGGTGTTGTGAAGGTTGTCTTCTCCTGATCATCCGGATGCACAAGAATCTAATTGTAACCTGAAAAACCATCAAGCATAGACATTCTTTGTGAACCAACAATAATTTACAGAATTGAATCCATCTTGGGAAGAGGATAGTTATCCTTTAGTGAAGCTTTGTTCAAATTTCTGAAGTCAATACAAATTCTGATTTCTCCACTCTTTTTCTTAACCGGTACCAAATCTACAAGCCAATTTGAGAATCTGATTGGGACAATGATTTTAGCATCAGAAAATTTCTTAATATCCTTTTCAATCAATGGCAGGAGAAGGGGATTAATTTTCCTCAACTTCTGTTTGAAAGGTTTTTCATTTTCTTTGATAGGAATATTATGCTGAATAATGGAAGGATAATACTTTTTTAAATCAGCATAACTCCAAGCAAAAACATCAATAAACCTCTTCATCAGCTCAATATATTTGGACTTCATATTAGCTTAAAGAAACTTTGAAATCTTAATCATTTTAGGCAAAGCTAATGTACCAAGATTACAACTTTCTACTTCCTCTTCATCAACTTGTATCTTTGGTGATTTGAAAACATCATTCTGATAAAAAAGCTTCTCAAGGGGAATAAGACCCTTTGGTACTGAATTATTCTTCAATTGCAGCACATCAGAATTTTCTTTAGACTCAACAAGCATGTTTTGTTGATCTACTTCATTACTTTCAAATTCTTCTTTCAGCTCAGTAAAATTCTTCACCTATTGATCATCTTCAAAAACTTGCCAATCGGTGATATTGTCTGGTATAGTTGGTCTATGATGAACTTCAATCTCATATTTCTCAGAAGAATGAATAAGAATGATAAAAATACTTTCCAAAACAGCAAGAGAATCAACAATGGAATTTTGGTATGTAGTTTTGACAATGAAAGAATAGGCATGAAAATTCTCCAACATGTCTAAAACCAAATTTCTGTATGCTATCATTCTTATATCCTTTGTTTGATGAACACCTTCAACTTGTCTAATAACCAATTCACAATCTCCAAAAACAGAAATATTTTGAGCCTTCATTCTTATCAAAACATCTAGACCCAAAATCAAAGATTCATATTCAGCCATGTTGTTTGTGCAATCAAAATTCAGTTTGTAAGAGTAAAACTTACTCTCATCACTTAGACTTGTAATCCAAATCACTGCTCATGGCCCATTTTTTCCTGCTGATCCATCGAAATACAATGACCACCATCCCTCCATCTTTTTGTCATTACTTACTGATTTCCTATTTTCTGATTTTCAGGATGCTTATTTTTTTAGTGCTGATTTTCTGCTCTAATTTCTTCCTCAACACTATTAGCTGACTCATTGAAGATAATGGAAGATCCAAGTTCAGTATCAAATGCATAAATAGGAAAATTCTAAGGTTTATCTTTGCTACTTACCATATAAGCCATTCTAGTCTCCCGATACAATCTCCTTTGTTCACCAAAAACAGGAATTGTGGCATAAGTAGGGTCCATTTGCATTGTGCCTTTGATTTTTGCTACCCATGATCTTGATAATAACATCCCAAAATTTGGCAGAATATCAGCCACAACAATCTCCATAACAACCGTCTTTGCTAGGATTTGTGTTAGACCAACAACAACATCTTTGATTAAACTGATACATTGAACCCTTTTTGAGTCAAAAGAAAATAAATCCTTATATGGTCTTGTTATCTGTAACCCCATCCTTTCCATAATTACTTTGGGCATAAGATTATGAGAAGCCCCTGAATCCAACATAGCATTACATAAATTCATATCATGAATACTAACGCTTACATAGAAAGGGGGATACTCTTCATTTTGATCATCTTCTAACCTTGGACCCAAACATATAGTAGGATTATCTTCTTGGACATTTAAAATATTAGCAGCTCCTGGTTGTGAATTCAACATCTTATCAATATTGCTTCTATATTTGTTTACCTTGAGAATATCACTAAAAGGGACTGATATTTTAATCTTTAAAATTTCATTCTCAAGGTTGAAATCAGGAACAGATCTTTCAGCTTCTTTGATAAGAGGAGGAAGCTGAGTGTCTTTCTTACCAAGCGAAGTGTCTTTCTTACCTTTAGCAATATTTGGGGTATCATTTTTAGCTTCAGCAACCTTTGGAATGTCTTTTTTAGTCTATGATTTGTTTGCGGTAATTGGCACATTTTTGTTTCTAAGATTATATTGTTTTTGCATTTCAAAGATGGCATGTTGATACCCTTTAAAATAATCTGAAGGTTCTTCTCCTTGATTGGCCAAATCTAACTCATCATGCTCTTCTTTAGTCAAGAAAATTCCCGACATCTCTTCGTCAAGACAATGGATAGATTCTTAAGGAATTTCAGGATCATCTTCTTCATCAACCAAATTATGTTGAAAAGGAGGTCTCACTGGAGGATCAGGCTGCTAGTTTCTATTGTCTCTTGGTCTTTGTTCGTTTTGAGGTCTCCTGAATTGAGGATTTCTAAATTGAGGTTCATGTTGCACAAGAGAAGCAGAAGTATTTCCAAGAGCTAACCTATCCATCAACTTCTCCATGGTTTTAATCATTGAGTCAAATTTATCTTCAGAAGTTGAAGAGGAAAGTTTCTCTTCTTCTTTCAATTTAGCTTTTCCCATTTTTGACTTTTTAGTAGCTATCATGTTTACCTCTACCTTTACTGCATCACTTTACATTTCAACAAGTGTAGGTGATTCTATTTCTCTCAACAAGATAGAAAAGTCATTATCAAATGCTTCATCATATCTCATTTGTGATAAGGCTTCTGGAGGTTTCAAATGAGCTGGAATTGAGTCAAAAACTTTATCAAATATTTTTGAAAAGTTTTGAACAGATTCATTAGGTGCCCTTCTAAGATTGTTCTATTCAGTAAGTGTTGAACTGGATTAGTTTGTTTCCCCCATTTTCTTAGAAATTTATCTTCAAACTCATCCCAATTTTGAATGCTTCCCTGTGCTAAAGATTCAAACTATTTTCTAACTTCACCAATAAAACTATGTGAAAATAGTCTTAACTTCACATCTTCATCATCAACTTCTTCTCTGTTAGCAAAATCATTAAATTTGTCTATTTTTCTTTTGTTGTAATTTCTTCATCACTACCCCATGTAGGAATCCTAGTAGCATATTTACTAGGAAGGTCATGCAAAACAACAGGAAGTACAAGTGGTGCATACCTAGCAGGTGTAGCCATGATTAAAGGATTAACAGTAGTTCTAGGAATGACAGAAATAGAAGATGAGGAATTGATATGAGGAGAAGTACTTGGATGAACAATAGTTTTGGAAATGGCAGAAAAAAAAGATAAGGAACTGATATGAGGAGGACTACTTGGTTTCTGTAAGCCACTACAAATGAACTCCAGTTTGGAAGGGGTAAACCAGCTTTAGATTTTAGCAAGACTTCGAAAGAGTCAAGTTCTTTCAATTTATCTAGAGATTATTTTTCTAACAATAGCTCAGAGGTAACAACTTCCCAAAATTCTTCTTTGTCTTCTTGTGTTACTAGGGCTGAAGTGTTAATTCCTCTCTTTTGCAGGTCTAAGATAATATCAATGAGTTCCTGTTCATTTTCTGATCTAAACAACACTTCATGAATTTTATCATCAAATTTTTTTTCTTCAGGACTTCTTAATATTTCGGAGAGCAAAGATTTCGAATGAGATGGAGTACCCGATATTTCTGAAATTCTTCGAATACCCTTTGAAACATTTTTTGGATTGTCCACAATGGTCAGTGGATTGGAATCATGATTTCTCTGTGTGTATCTCCTTCTCGAAGCCACCTTTAAACTTTTGAAAATGTATGGAGTCACCAAGGTAGATTGCAGCCTCGAAAACTTTCTGAGCTCCTACAACCTTTAGAAGTTCAGCTTCTTGATTTCGGGAATGAGTAATCTTTAGACTCCTGGTAGACACACCAAAATGTTATCACAAAATCCGACCCTGATAGGCTGCTGATCAAGTAGAATCTGAGTAACTCTTTCAAACCAATATTTTGGTTGAGGCTTAGCCTCCTCAACCTGAGAGGTCTCTATCAATAGGTCTAGGATTTTTTATTAATGATTAGATGGCTAACTCTAGAAATAAAAATGAACAAAAATGTATAACTGGTTGAATCAAAGATTTAGCAAACATCTATTGGGCTATTGAGTCAGTATAGTCTTTAACGAAACATCGTAATTAGCTTAACATGGAAGTCAAGGCACTTGGGGTTTAGGTATATAAGTGAAACAGTAACAAAGTGAATAAACACAGTTTACAAACATTTGAAGGAAGTTAGAGCATTTTCCAATGAATTCTAAGTAACATATGCTCATACCACTACAAACAAGTAAATGAAAAATGCCATAGAAATATCAAACACATGAACCCCTTGTGAATCTTGAGTAGTAAAACTGATATTTATATTAAGTTTTAAAAACAAAACAGGCTCTCTTATAACACATCTTCTTTTGCTAATAATATTGCCAACCCCAAGGGATTCAGATCTCATGCTTCATATATAGTTTTTACAACCTTGGATTCTATGATCCATCCTTAGGAGAATTCAAATTTCAAAAATTGACACCTATCTACTCATAAAACAAACTTCTTAATTACAAACTAACAACTAACTGTCTTTTAGGAGTCCTAATACAAATAGAAGTGAAATTCTAAACCTGTTTCAACAACCTTATCTATGACTTAAATACATTCTTTGATAGTTTCTAATCCATACCTTTGACCATTATGATGCCTCCAACACTATTGTAAACCTTGTTGATTCATGATCTAACTGTCCCAAAAAACAAGGAAACAAAGTTCCTCCTTTTTAGCCCTTAATCCTTTATGCTTATCTTTTAGCAGTTTTGCAATCATTGTGGCTGTAGCTTCTCTTCAGATTTTGTTAACTTTATTTCTAGGTCTTCAACCTGTCTCTTCAATTTCTTTTTAGTAGCTCTCAATTGAACATTCATTATCCTTACAAATCTGGCTTCTTTAATTGCAGGTATAGTCCAAGTAAAGAACCGAGCTTCACTGCTGACTATTTCTGGTTTGGAAACCTTTTCAACTTCCTAGAGAGCCTTTATCCTTTTGAAAGTTGTCTTCTCAAAAACGTGTCTTCTTTCTCTCTTCCTTAGTCTAACAATTTCATTATTAGCCGCTCTTAACCTTTCTTCCATTTCTTCATAACTGGTTTTTTTTGTTTGAGTGGAAAAAACTTTGTTTTTGTCAACTTCAGGTATTTGTGATGAATGGTCTATCAACTCTTCCTGAACAATGGAAGCTTCCTCTGTTTTCTTTAACTCAATATTGGACTCTTGCATCATTTTAGATTGCCTAGTTAAAGGCTTTCTAGGCTTGAACACAAATGCTACAACTTCATCCTCAAATTCTAGTTTCTTAGAAGATCCCATTTTCTTCGATTTTTCTTCATAATATTTTATGAAATCTACCTACACGAGAGGGGATTCTTCAATATCAATGTTTGATAGAATATCATTTAAATTACCTTTTAAGACTGGATTTTCTCCTGGATCACTGATTTACCCTTTTCCTTTGCAATTTGACTTCTCGTGAATCTCCTTTGAACTGGTTTGTTAGCTGACTGTTCTTGTGTCATTTCTTTAACTTCAACTATCTTTTCCTTTGTAGATTGAGGAGTCTCAAGCATGACCACTGATGTTTTACTCACTTGCTCTTTCACCTGCTTTCTAGGTTTGAGCTTAACAAATCTTTTTGACCTGGTCATTACAGGCTTACTGATTTCTGTTGGTGGAGTTTCTTTAGCCTTAGGGTGAATGCCTGTATCTTGATTTTCCATTCCAAAACCACATAAAAACATAAATGAATACCATTCTCTGTTAATCCTTTTGAGTTCATTTAAAACTATCAGTTTAGTTAGACCATTGTTATAGCTCCAAATCTCACTATTATGGTTTGTGATGCTGCACTCATGGCCTAGGGCAACCCCTCCTTCCAGACTTGGTCCAAAATCTAAAAAACAGTGTTTTATTCCCTGTACGCGACATTGCCCTGAGTTAAACGCGTGTATACGCGGGTTCATATATACCCAACCCGCGTATATGTATTAAAACACTTAAAAAAATTATAAAACTCCTTATTTTCTAGCGGAGATCGCGGGTTTTACCTGTTGATCACCTGTTAGTGCCCATAGCCTCAACTGTCCCAAACCAATTCCTAACTAAAAAACTACTTTGGAATTGGTATAAAAGGACACCAAAGGGAAGGCCAAAAGGAGGAGAGAGTATAGAGAAAGGTTATTATACTGAGATTTCCCCCTGATCAGGTCTGAAGACCCTTGTGCCTTCTGCACTTCCCCCATTTTGTACAGGAAACCCTTGTTTCCTTGTGATTTGATGTTCATCCTTTAGTTATGACATCTTGGAGTGAGTATTGGAAGGAGACCTACTAGAGGCTTGAGGCGGGACGGATCCAGAAGGAGGCTGAGCTTTGAGCCTGCAGAAATGGTTCAGGTGATATTGCTCTTTTTTGTACTATTCTATTTGTCTAATAAAGAAACACGTCTTGTTCCCGATATGCTTCTTTCTTTATGTTAATGATGTTCATGTTTGAATTTCATGTATGAATGGATGTCTAAAAGTTTATACTAACTCCTTTCTTGTATAACATAAAGATGATTTTCATATAAATCTTTGTCCATCTACTGCTGCATTCTTTGGAATTGTTGGTTTTGCAGGGCAAAGGAGCGGAAGGGACATGAAGAAGGGTTTGGACCCTTGAGGAACTACCCAAACGTAGGACCTGAGGTACGTCCTTCTCACCGTAGAAATAGCTTTTTCTAGCATAATGGCTTTGTGTGTGCATGTTTCTTGATTTAGACAACTTTCAATCTGCTAGGGTTCCACCCAAGAGCCTTAGGGGATAAAATCCCACAACAGGTAGACTTAGTGTATTTAGGTTTGTTTTTTATTTTTCATTACTTTAGTCGAAGTCCGCAGTCTGCGTGTGTATCACAGTGCGTACCTGTACGCACTTTTACTTTATGCACAGAGCGTACACGCACCTGTGTAAACTCTGAACCTGCGTACCCTGCTAAAATTTTGAAATTTTGAATTTAATTCTTTAAATTAGTTTTTATCTTGATTTTGTAGTTGTTATCCTCTGCCCATACCTGCATGTGACTGGTTGAAATCTTTCCTTGGTTTAATTTCATTAGCATTAGGGTTTTAGGTGAAATTCCTAGGAGTTTTGCTTGTTGGGTTTGTTTTTCGATTTGGTTGTGTAGTGGCTCTAAGCTTAGAAGCTGTAGGGACTTCAGATCACCTTAGTGTCTATCAGCTTTCTTATGAGTCTGACCATTTATGAAATCTCCCCTTGTTGAGGAATCCGCTTTGAGTTTTCTCTTTACAAAACTTCGAAAAGCTTGTGATTGAAAGTTTGGATTTTCATTTTTAGAAAGAAAACAAAATTGGTTGTTCTTGACTTATTTGTGATTCTGGACAAATTGGTCCTCGGTTTGCTTATAGCCAAGTAAAACATCCTCGAAAAGACATTTTGTGAGCTTTTACTTCAAATAGGTTTTCATAGTTTGTAGATCTTAAGTTTGCTTTATTCATAGTTTTCTCAAATATTTGCTTTAGTTATAATTTTGAATGTTTTTTAAAATATGAAAGATCTCTTTTGAAAAAATTTGTCTTGGTAGCATTTGAGTGTTCGAATGAAAAATGGAATTCTTGTGAAAATAATTAGTTGTCTTGTTTTGAGTGCATTGGAACAAATACTCTTCTTTTGATTTGATTGTTAAGAAAGATTTGTGTTTTCAAGTACTTGCATTTTCCAACTCTTTCCTAGCTAGAACTTCATTGAAGAGAAAAGATCATTTAATCATCTTAAGTGCATTTTTGTAGTGATTTTGAGTCGAGTCTTTACACCACAAGTTTCATCTCCATCACCTCTTGACTTAATCAAAAGCCAATAAAGATCACGCTTAAAATAAAATCAATCTAGCAATTTTTTTGTTTCTAGGGCTCTAATACATCAACATAGCTTAGGCTAGTATCTTGGAGTAGGGAGTAACTAACTCTCCAAGATAGTAAAACAAACAAGTAGCTGTATCCTGCGATAGGAGAGAAATCCAATTGTTGCATCTATGCTTTGGGAAAGCTCCTCTTAAAGGAGAAGCACGAGATCGTGTCCGAACTAGTGTGGGAATCAATCCTTCCTCATTGGGAACGACGCCAGATATTCACGTATTACAACGGTAAACCTCAGATTAACCATTGTCAAGGAGCCTGGGGTCACTTGTTGGTAAACCTCAGATTATGTCGAGGAGCCTTCAAGGGGATTGAGCTTGCTACTCTGCCTTTGTGTGCGTGTCGGATCGTAGACTGTTCCCCTAGGTATATTTGTTTCTGTTGGTGACCTTAGTGACCATATTCTCTAGGATTCTTCCTAAGGTGACGGTGGTGGGAAGATCCCACTGTACCTGGAACAGACGTCAGCTAGACTCACTTGGATTTTCTGGGGGGTTCTCTTCACTCGAGACGGTTAAGTGGAGAAACTTGTGCCAGTCTACTCATTAAGCAGGTTGCCGGGGTAACTGTTCCAACCGCTATTTCTGTATCGAACTCTGCGACGTTGGATTTCATCACCACCTAGTGTTTTCGGTCCGGAAAGTTACTGTTTCTGTGTGTTTGATCTCTTAGATTCTTTAGGCATGTGATTCAATTTGTTTGGTTCTTTAGAGACTTTAGGTGGTTTTCATTGAGATTTTACTTTGTTTTCGTGTGAAGTAGTTAAAAGTCTTTAACTGTGGCTAAATTACCGAGGCATTCCTGTAGACTTCGGGGCCAATCCCCTGAGTTTGTTAACGTGGCTGAGTTACTGAGGACATCCTGTAGACTTCGGGGTCAACCTCCTGAAGACATACCAAGCCAGCTTGAAGGCTTGAAAGTCCTCGTATCTCCTAGTAGCGGTAGAAGTGGGTCAACTGAAGAAAGAGAACCTTCTTTGGTAGTATATTATGATTCTCAACTGTTAGTAATTTCAGAAGTTACTGGTAGTATTGCATCTACTAGTGATATAGGTGAAGAACTTGAAGTATTTGAACTTGAATCTGAAGTTGCTGCTACTCCCGTATCAGAGTTTGTTTCTCCGACTCTTAGTGCTCCTAGTTCTCCTAGGGTAGAAACCGTAATTACCCAAGATCTTCCTGCTGGACTCATAGCAATTGAAGAGCTTGCTATTTCGGACATCGAAGAAAGCTTTCCTTTTCCGGACAATCGACCTATCTTAGAACTTAGGGAGCGTGAATCGATTTTTTATAGTCCACCTAGGAGCACTGCTTGGTACTGTTCACTAACCAATCTTTTGGAAAATCCGGGACTAAGTTTTTCACCACCTTGCATTTTTTATCACCCTGCACCTAGAGATCATTATCCTGCATTGAATATGTCTAGTCCGTCATCCATGTATTCTCAATCTCCAGAAGCCTATTTGTATGGCGGTTCTTCTGTTCCCGCTGGGTATCAGTCCATCTCTGGTACTTTTTCGGGAGCATCTCCTTGTCCTATCGAACAAAAGTTGTTAACTGGAAGTAGTGGTACTAAACCGTTGAGTGCAGAAGAAATTCTAATGATGTCAGGTTCTCAACCTCAAGGTGGCCAGTTACCGCCTGAGGGGCAACCTAAAGGTACTCAGTATGTGCCTAGGGGGCAACCTCAGGGTACTCAGTATCTGCCTGGGGGGCAACCTCAAGGTACTCAGTTTGCGCCTAGGGGACAACCTCAAGGATAGTACATACCTACGGGACAGTACGTTCCTCAAGGTCAACCCCAGACTCAATATGTACCCCAAGGTCAACCTCAGTATCAATATGTACCCCAAGGTCAACCTCAGTATCAATATGCACCCCAAAATCGACCTTAATATCAATATATACCTCAAGGTCAACCCCAGTATCAGTACGTGCCTCAGGGTTATCAACCCCAAGGTCAGTACCCATCTCAAGGTTACCATCCGCCTTCTGGTCAATCATATTATCAACCCTACTCTCAACTCGGTTATGGTCCTCAATATCCTCAAGGTCCATACCCTAGAATGAATTTAGTGTGGGATCCATCTCAATCCCAGCAGGTCTTGCAACCGAATGTGTAGCCATCATCTCAACCTGGACAACCCTTGGTTGCTGGTCCATCTCAGTAACCCGTCCAGTCTACTGTTCAAACTTCTGCACCTTCTGTAGTTTCTCAGTCTGGGTCTAGTACGCCTCGTACTCCATCTCAAACGTCTGCTGCAACTACTGCAACATCTACTCCATCTACCCCACCTTCTTCTGGAGTATCGGCAGCTCTGGTTTCTACTGTTCCTGTATCTACTCCTCAGACATCCTTACCTCAGTCTAGATCTACAGTCCAGACTTCGGTTTAGATGCCTGTAGGAAGTACGGTTGTCACTTCTCAACCTCAATTTAATCGATCTCCGTACCAAGGCCAGTATCAATACGGTCCTGCTGTGCAGCAACCAACCTATCAGTATCAACCATACCCTGGGTATACATATCAACAACCTCACCAACCCCAGTATGGTCCGGTTAATCCTGGTTTTCCAGGAGGTCAAAATATCCCGAATGCGATTCCCATTCCTAGTTATCCTGGATATCCTCCTCCTGGGGCTGGTCTGCAGACCCTGAGTTTCAGGGACCCTAATCGTCAGTTACCATTTATCGCAACTTTGGACTTGCCTGACTTAACACGCCTTACAAACGATGCAATCAACTATCTTCCGTATTGGCCGCCAATGCCGCATAAGTTTCCCATTGATATTCCGAAATTCGAAGGTAAACCAGGAGAGGACACGTCGAACCATGTGATGACTTATCATCTCTGGTGTGTGTCCAACTCCATTTCAGATGATTCTATTCGTTTACGTCCTTTTCAATGCACTCTAATTGGTCTTGTGGCCAAATGGTATATCGAATTACCGCGAGCCACTTTTTATGATTTTAGTCAGTTAGCTACCTCGTTTTTAACTCATTTTCAGTTGCCAGTCAGATATGACAATGGCACGGAGCTATTAACTTCGTTAAAGCAGTTGACGTCCACTTACATCTCAGATCATATCCATGAATGGAGACGTCGACAGCGTTTAGTGAAGGTTTATATCCCGGATCAAATATTAGCTGAGTGGTTTGTAAAATCCTTATTGCCTAAGATCACTGAAGATGTAGCTAAAGCCG
>APFE031620758.1:41781-91353 GCA_000404065.3 Pinus taeda
CAATAGTACATGATCAGGATAATCTCTGTTGAATATGTGTTAAATTATTCAAAAATTTCTACATGGTATCAGAGCTGGTTGATTTGTAGAAGAGATTTCTACATGATATCAAAGCGAAGTTGATCATCGGATCTACTATTCAGAAAGTGTTTACATTTTATTTCTTTAGTCAGAGTCTGTAATCGGGCTAGGTAGCCTCTGGATTCATCCTTCTTTTGGAAGGTGAGATATCCGGTGAATGCCCATACAGTCGATCTCTGTATGAGAAATACTTTGTTCTCACGAATTTTAGATCAGAAGCGGTTGAGTTTTTTGAGCTGGTAAAATGGCGCTCAAGGATAAACTCAGAAACATCTAAGTGTGAGAATGGAGACAGTATGCCCCAGTATCTCACGAAGTTCACCTAATGCTGGGATGAGCTGGGAAGCGTGGGGGTGACTGTCGATGATGAGGATGGTGAGTCTAGCTCTCCTTGGCCTTCCTAAGAGTTGGCATAGCTACCAGGATTCGGTGAATGGAAGGGAGAAATTGCCAGGATGGGAGAGACTTTGGTCGGATCTTGTGCAGCAGGAGAATAGACGGCACACCAGAGACAGTTCTTCATCTATGCATGATGAGGAGAACTGTGCCTTAGCGAGTAAGGCGAAGAAGGGGAAGGGTAAGGTTTCTCTTTCCGAATCCAGTTCTTCCAATGATGGGAAGAAGGTTGACAAGTCGAAGGTGAGATGCTTTCGTTGTCATGAGTTGGGCCATTATGCTACTAATTGCCCAAAGAAGAAGTCCAAGAAGGGATCCGAGGAAGGATCTGAAGGTGAGGCACTTGCTTCACAGTTTGAGTTGGATTTCACACTCTTCGCATGCATGGTTTCATCCATGATGGGAAGTGGTTGGTTTCTTGACAGTGGAGCTTCTTTCCACATAACCGGTGACAAAAGTTTGTTCAGTACTTTGGAGGAGAAAGATCTCCAGATACTCATAGGGATGGGTAATGATGAGAAGTATAGTGTCTCAGGTGTAGGCACGGTTCTTTTTCAGAAGGAGCATGGAGTTCACCTTACCTTGACCGATGTCAAGTATGTACCAGGACTGAAGAGAAACTTGGTGTCAATCGCGATGCTGGAAGGCAGAGGCTATGATGTAGTCTTCAGAGACGGAAAGGTTTTCCTTAGACACATCATCACTAGACAGGTGAAGCAGATTGGTTCACGGGTCAAGAACCTGTATGCTCTTAAGGTTCAAGATGCATGCAAAGCCTTGAGCAGCAAGGCAACTGATGGAGACTTGGTGGTTGAGAGGGAGGGTATATTACCTCTCAACATGCAGAGCCAGAAGAAGTCTCAGACAATTGTGGAGGAGCCACGATTGGTGCAGCAGCTTCAGGAGGTTGTGGAGCAGCCACAATAAGGGAAGCTGAGAGGAGATCGAGTAGAGACATCTACTCATGCAGAGACCTCCAATAGGGGGAAACTTCGAGCCAGGTGGGCTGAGGGATCACATGCAGCCATACCTCCAGGTAGGAGGTGGGGCGATTTAGATTGATAGTCCCAAGGAGGAGGGGCAGGATCCTTGAGGTACCCAACACCTCTTGGATGAGACCTTTCTACGGGAGCCCCGATGTGGAGTAGCAGGAACTGACTGATTGGGTAGAGATAGATGTGGATGGAGCGGCAGAGAGAGCGACAGTGCGGGGAATCCCAGGACAGCGCATAGCATGTAGGCTGCAGCAATGCGAGAGGCACAAGTGTTTTGTAGAGAGAGGTGTGCAATGGTGCGAGATGCATGAAGATGTTGCAGTAGCGCAGATGTCAAAGAGGGAGCACTTGTCAGCAGCAGGTAGAGCTTCAGCATGAGAGGGTGTTTCTAGCCCAACAGGGAGGTCAGTTGGGAGGTGCAGTGCGGATGCAATGCTGGGAGATAGAACCAGCAGCAGCACGAACGCAGTCAAAGATCAAGGTGACAGAAGCTAGAGCATTCGGATACTGAAGAGCATAGAGATGCAGAGTTTTCAGTCGACAGAGGTAATAGCAGTCAGAGACTTTGATGATAGAGCAAGTGGAGCGGCCAGATGTGTTGCATGCAGAACATTCTAGAGTTACAGGATCGGGTTTGAGAGGAAGCCTTTCTTGTTGAGAGGGAGTGTTGAAAAGAGTGCAACAAGAAATGCTTGTTGAGATTGCAACAAGATGATGGAGCTTAGTGAAAAGAGTCGCCTTCAATAAGTGGGCCCGCAGGCTATTTTTGGCGCAAGTCTATTTTTAGACTATGTCTATTTTTAGACATATGGATCATGTCTATGGATTGCATTGCTGTTTATGGATGATTGATCAAGTTGGAAAAAAATAGATGGACTTCTATTTTTAGACCACAGCGGAGTGACTGCTCAGTCTAAATATAGAACAGTCCAATATTATTAGCTCATAATAATATTTAGACTATAAACTTTGTCTTATTCTCTTGGAGCACTTCAGGATGAGCTACGGATGTGGTACATGCAGATCCCAGAAGGAAATAAGTGGTTACCTATGGGATGACTAATATTTGCATGCAGGACTTCAGTTAGAACTCAAGTGAGTTGAGTTTAGTGGACTGGAGGTGCAGTTGATGGAGTTGTGTTCAGTTTAGCTTTGTTAAACTGGTTGTATTTAGTCTAACTGGAAAATAGACTAGAGATGAGTTGGGTGAATTTGTTATTAATTAATTCACAAGTTATTAACTCATAATACAACTAATGAATACATCAGTTAACTCAGTTGCATGTCAGTGCATGTTCAGTTCAGCAGGGACAGGTGTTAGAGAATCAGATTGCTATCAGTTGTGACTATAGTTGTGCATCAGATTTTGCACAAGTCAAGGGATTGAGTATGCCAATGAGTTTGCCCACATTGTAGCTTGTGCTCACGTGATTTAGCCAAGGAAATACGTGGTTGCCTTGGAATTATCATCAGTTCTCATGCAGGTATTGAGCAGCGGAGGCAGGCAAGCATCGAAGGAGATTTGAGCCAGTGATTGATTCAGATCTGAGCTGTATTGTGTGTAACAGAGGTGGAGATACTTGTGAGAAGTATTATGCTGTGTAATGTTACATGACTCAATCATTAATATATAGATAGTTGGGGTTTTTAGCGAGATGCTTTCCCCGGGATACATACAGTGTTAATGTGTGAATGCTCTTGATGTTTTATTGTTATTGATGCTGCTATATTGATGATCAACGTAGAGGAGCTTATGTATTGTGTATGTTTTCCGCAATAGTACATGATCAGGATAATCTCCATTGAATATGTGTTAAATTATTCAAAATTTCTACACATCTCTCCCTGACTCTTGAAGCTCTTGACTTTCTAGCTCTCAGCTCTCACTCTGGCTCTTGGCTCTGGCTCTTGGCTCTAGCTCTTGGCCCTGGATCTGGCTTTGGCTCTTGATTTTTTGGCTCTCTGCATTTACAACTCTCTGTAATTTACAGTGCTCTGACTTTTCCCTTGAACTCCAAGTGACTCCCTTGGCTGCTCCACACTTCTACTTCTGCTTTCTTCACTGCTTTTTTTCATTCCCTCTACTCAATTAAGCTCTCTCTGCTCTCAATTTCCCTAGGTTCCTACTTTGGCTTAGCTTTTTTTCACGCTCCTGTCTCAGTGTTGCTTACTATTTTCTTTTTCTATCATTCTGTGCCTTTTAGCCAATCAGCATTCTCCATTCATTTTAGCCCTCGGGCTCTCTATCTTTCAGCCATGGTCCACTCAAATCCCCTCTCTGAGCGTTAAATAATCATTGCTAACACCTTTAGGGGAGGTGGACACCTATTCTACAACAGAAGAGTGCATCGGGCCTTTGAGATCCATGAAACAACCATTCTCTGTTTACATAGAGAAATGCATTCAAACACAGAAAAATCTGCCAAAACATTGTTCATCAGACTTCAAAAGTCCTCAAATCTACTCTATATTCTTATCGGGTCTGTCGGGAATCACTTATCACATGTCACAAGTGCCTTGTTCTATGGTTCCCCTTTGTATTTTAAAAATACACTAAAACATTGCAAAAATCCCATCAAAATGGCTTCAGTCGGATTTGAAACATTATATGTTTTCATTCGCAAACCCTTTTGGGTCTGTTTTCATTGCAAGTCACAATAACAGGTGGACTTGGGGTAAGCCATATGGCGTGGCCTACCCCGATGTGATCCACCGATGCCAATATCGGCAATCGTTGTATCGCTTGGCCTAGGGTCCCGCCTCTGCCTCGTGGTATCACTGATTACAATCCGCCAATTTCGGCGATCACGGTATTGCTCGGTGCAGGATCTCACCTCAAGCCCCATGCCACCGCCGATGCCGATCCGTCGATTTCAACGATCTTACCATCTTATTGGCCCGAGACCTTTACCTTAGGTATACATCGCTTGCCTCCAATCTGACCCGCCAATCCAATAATCGGAGGTCGCTGATCGAGGGTGCCTTCTACCTGACCTTAAGTCCTCCTCTTTACCTCATCCAATGCTATTTTCCCTTATAAGGGTCTTTTTGCCATTTTTAGGGGGTTTTGCCTCTTTTTTTTCAAACAAACTAGGCATCTTATGCATGCGATAACTTCTACATCCTAAGTCCATTTTAGCCCATTCAAGTTACGGTAGATTCAGAAGGAAAAGATCTATGCGATGGGGCTATTTCCAGGAACTTCCTTGGACTTTAAGTTTTCCTCTGTGAGGAACACCTTGACTTAGGAATCTATCCAAAATCCATTTTGGATCACGTATTTTTTGGATGATCTATTTCCTTTGATGGTCACGACATGTGGTTTAAATAGGATGAGACAGGGCATGCAAAAATTTGTTGCAAGAGATAGCTCAAATAGCAGGAGAAACAATTCCTGTGTATACTACTGTGGTGACTAATCTAGGCCATGTGCCTTATTTTACTTGCACTGTGGAGTTATGGAATGGACTTGTAATAATGCATTGAATAATGTCTTGAGACATTCCCTTAACATTATGTCTCTATGGTTGGCTTTGTTCTCTTTACATGAAAAATTGTGTTGATTAAATTGGACAAAACTTATCCCAGTCACCTTTATGCTTTTCTAATTTGTGTTTTTGTTGTAATTTCAATAGATTTACTAGATATTTTTTTAGATAAAATTCACCTTATGTTATACTAACAATTTTACATACCGAAGTGCCTACACTTAGACAATAGATGATGGTAGTTGTATGACTTTTCCTAATTGATTGTATTGACACTTGGATGCAAACATGTATTTGGATGATAGGGTTCAAGATGGCACCAATTTTAGTTGTGTCTAATACCTTGGACTATGGTGGAACACTTCATTGTCCATGTTAATTTGTTTTGTTTCATCCTTTTTTGAGATTACAGAGCATATTAGGTCAAAAGTTTATGGTATTTTCACCTTCTGTATTTTACTTGAATATCGGTTAATCAATTCATAAATATGATTCTTACCTTTTTATTTTTTTGCATGAATATTTAAATACCTTATTTACAATTGCAAATTGAGTCCACCATTGATTACGTTGGGAAAAAGCAAACAGAAATCTCCTTCTCACTAGAGGATCATGTTATTGTATCATCATTTCTTCAATTCCGGTGTTTCTTCTTTTTCGAAAATTATGTATTTTGAAATATGGTTTAAGTTTATTCGATAGATATTATGATGTAGCCAACATTCATTCTATTCATAGGCTGAGAAATAAACTGGCATAAGCCCAATTTCTCAATATCCAGGTTAGAATATTTTCTTTTTTTCTTTTTTTATTATGGTGAGCAATTGGTTTCAAAATCAAAACTTTTGCAAGGTCTAATGGCATCAATTCCAAGTCATTTACTAGCAATCTCTTTTCTCCAGTGTTCATTTTTCCAATGAAGAAACCAAACACTTGAAAAAGGGCATCTCTATGGCTAGTGATGAAGATGGCTATGGTGACATTGAAGAGGGTATGAAGTATTCAGCAAGGATTGGATGCCTGAAAATAAGTAAAATAGGTGAGCAAGCATGTTTTTTTTATGGTAAAGATACTTTTGATTATCTTCTAAATGGTTCAAATTCCAGAACATTCGACTCCCATGTCATTTATTACTTAAGAAGAGAAATGAATAGTTTGTTAAATAGCTTCCAATCCTATTTTCAATCTAAATAGAAAAACAACTGATAATAAATATCTAGTCAAATTCATGGCTGGAATGAATGTCTACTGAAAATTATCTTTGATATTGTCTCACACAGAGGATACCTAGAAGTCCATAATGGCAACCAGGTCTCATACACATGATGCAATGGCTAATGAAGAGGATGATATTGTAGAAACACTGGAATTATCTTCGGATGAAGAGGATGATGATGCTCAAGAGGAAAAATATAATGATAGTGGTGGTCTTGGCGATTATGTGGATGATAGTGAAGACTTGGGAGATCAACCATTTGATTAAAAATGGACGAGAAATAAAGGGAAATCAAATAAAAAATTCATGAAAGCAACAAAGTCACATGTAAAATTCAAGAAGTCTAGGAAAAGAAGGATATCATGAAAGAAACAAAAATTGTCTTAGTGAGAACCTTCCCGAGATCATCCTCTAGAATAACTAGTAGTTTTGTAGAGTTCCAGTGCAGTTATTTACCAGTTTAATACACTAAAAAAATTGGAGATAACTTGCTAACTGGAGATGCTGACAAGGCTTGAGAAAATATCAATCATTAGAAAGTATCAGTTATTACATCCAGACCAAATATTTTCAATCGTGACATGTTGCATAAACGTTTTCTTTGACAGTGAGTATGAGTCTTTCTCCATCAGCGTGGCAGCATTTTAACATGATTTTTTGTAGTAGATGAGATAGAAACATCCTTCTGATAACAGATTTCTTAGGAGATTGATTGTAAACATTATGTTTATTATCAGTTGTCTATATAATGATCTGCAAGTATGGCTTTGGAATAATATGGAATGAATCAATTATTATTTTTTGATTTCTGGTTTCAATTATATCTAGACAAGGCTCTGCAGGTATGACCTCGTTATCATATGTATTGGAAATATTTTGACATTATCTTTGGATTTTTTTTTTATAATTTTGGTAGCTAATATCCCTTGGTAGCTCTTTAGTAGTTTTTGAAACTTGATATACAATCAGATTGATCATAGGACTTGTCATGTTGGGAATCAGTAGAAGTTTAAGATTGATGGGGGTATGATAATTTAGTTTTATGTCACACAAAAATAGAAACATTAACATGATTATAGTGTTAATCAAGAACCTGTATTAGGCTATGTGTCAAGTTAAGTGTATAAATTATTGACAAACAATGATTTCCATGGCCAGATTCCTGCTCAAATCGCTAAAGCAACTAGTCTGTGGGCGTTGGAGATATAAAAAAATCAATTCAGTAGAATTATTCCCTCTAGCATTGTACAACTATGGAATCTCAGCAAATTTATGGGCTAGCCACAACAATATATCGAGGACTATTCCAATGGAACTCACTAGATTATCCTCACTGTCGAGGCTTTCTCTTGATCACAATACATTGTATGGGGATCTTCCTGATACAATAATATCGTGGAAAGGTCTCTCACAGCTTAACCTTGACAAAAACCACATCACCAAATAAATTCCTGCATCACTTGGGTTATTGCCTGTTCTTAACAACCTTGACCTCTCAAACAATTTGCTTTCAGGGAATATACCTCCTGAGTTAGACAATGTCAAGTTAAGTTTTCTGAATGTTTTTGAAAACCTTGTGTCTGGATCTATTCCTCCTGGTTACAATAATCTGGCCTATGAAAAATGTTTTCTTGACAATCTGGGCCTTTGTGGAGGTAGGCCATTAATGTTACCTTCATGTTTCCAATAGAAAGGCAGATCTAAAAGTCATCTATATAGGGTATTGATTTTGGTTATTGTTGTGATAGTATTAATTTTCTTGATTGGTATAGATTTCTTATATAATACATACAAGAATTTTTCTTGGGTTAAATCAAGTATAGAGTCATGGAATCTCACAACCTTTCACAGGGTAGAATTTGATGAGATAGACATTCTGAAGAGATTGGCAGAAAATATGTTATTGGAAGTGGAGGTGCGTGCAAAGTATATAAGAAACACTGAGAAATGATGATATAGTTGTTGTAAAAAGGATCTGGAACAACAAAAAATGGAAGCCTGCCCCAAGACATGGGATTTCAAGCAGAGGTGGAGACTCTAGGGAAGATTAGACATGCCAACATTGTCAAGTTGCTTTGCTACATATCTAGTTTAGATTCTAATCTGTTAGTGTATGAATACATGCCAAATGGTAACCTATATGAATGACTTCATAGTTCTCAAGGGGAAACATTGGATTGGCCTACTCGTTATAAGATTGATTTTGGTGCTACTAAGTCCAATAATACATAGGGATGTTAAATCCTATAATATATTTTTGGATTCTAAATTGGAGGCCCATATTGTTGTTTTTCATTTAGCTAGTATTGTAGAGAAGCTAGGTCAGAAGAATGTAGTATCAAGTGTTGCTGGAACACATGGATATATTGCCCCAGGTAAGAATTTACAACCAAAGTGTTAATGCATGTGAATATATGTGTGTGTGTGTGTGTGTATATATATACCTTAGCAGATAAATAAATAAATAAATAAATAAAAACAAACAAACACAAACAAAAAAGCAAACAAAACAAAACAAACAAACAAACAAACAAACAAACAAACAAAAACAAAAAAAAACAAACAAACAAACTAATTTATATGAACTAATTTAATTGATGGACATGTGTGCATAATATGGTTACACCCATAAAGTGAATGACAAAAGTGACATATACAACTTTGGTGTGGTCCTACTGGAGCTCGTGACATGCAATAGTCCTAATGATGTAGAATTTAGATATTACGTAGACATTGTTAGGTGGGTTTGGAATCAAATTCACATCGATATCAATAACGACTTGGATGCACAAGTAGCAAACTTATATAGAGAAGAAATGATGATGGTGTTAAGGGTGGCTTTGTTATGCACTAGCACTCTACCCTTCAACAAGCCTTCCATGAGGGAAGTTGTGAAAAATGTTGCTTTTTTTAAGCAAAGATGAACAAAGTAGAAAGGAGGAAGCTACCACTTTGTCTCCCCATCTCAAGTGGAATGCCAATGCTTTTAGATATGCCTCTCCTTCTATATGCACTAGCGCATGTCCATTTAATGACAATAAATTTTTCATAGACTTGTGACCTTCATCTTAATTTATAGCTGATATTCAAAGCATTGTTCAGTGATGCCCTTTACGTTGATGAACTATAATAGAATTTGGTTCAAAGAGAAGTACTAGATCTCTATCTTATATTGACTTTATTAGCTTGTTCCAAACAAGAGATACATCTATCTGGGTGGAAACATTTCACCAATCCCTTGCACAGAAGCAGTTTGTATCCCCAAAATCACCAAGAACAAAATTATAGGCAAACAATGGACATGTTGTGTCTTTAGCAAAGACATCAGCAGATCCGCTAGCCAGAATTGGTATCAATGCATAACACAACTAGAATCTCACTTTCTCGATATAGACACATATATGAGCTATTGTTATGTAGCATAAACTTCAAAACAAGAATCAAGTTTGAGTTCACATTCCCTTTAGTGTATATAATACGACATTTTTACAGCCCAACTGTGAAACATCTTATGTAGGGTAGCCTTTTTTGAGATTGTTCTATCAAAGAGATGATGACAAAGGAATAGATGTAGAACAATGCGGTATATAATTGTAATTGTGTTGGTACCTAAGAAGGATGGAACCCAAAGAATGTACACTGACTTTTCTTGAACAATATTATGTTTAAGAACAGGTATCCATTTCCTGGCATAGATGATTTTCTTGAAATATACAAGAATGAAATAGAAATACATCTGGAAAAGAACCTTTAAGACCAAGAAAGATCTTTGAGTGGTTAGTTCTACCATTTGGCTTAACCAATGCACTTGCTACATTCATGAGGATAACGAATGATATGCTCAAACCTTGATTGGATGAGTGTGTAAGTATTCTTGAATTATGGTTTGGAAGGGTATATGCAAGATTGGCATTTTTTCTCTTGTTACTATAGAACAATTAGTTCAATTTCACTTTGAGTTTTGGAAAGGTTTGCTAATTAATCTAGCTTTTTAATCAGACATAAACTCAAATATACTTTCTATAAGGAGACACTCCTAATATCTATAAATAAACTTGAAATCTCCTAAAGCTACTCTTTATCTCCATACCATATTTCCAAAACCATACTTAACTACTCTTTTTAGTATCTCTGCTAAGCTACTGACTAGTTCCTCCTTTCCTATTGGTTGAGTCATTCCTCCCTTATTTCTTCCTAAGCTACTTTATAGCTCCTAAAGACACTTTACTACAAAAGCAACTTACTAGTTCTCACTTTCACTCTACTACAACTAGTAATAGAAGTCATGTTCCTACACTTACTATTCAATACATAACTTAGTTCTCTTAAAGTATTTATCAGTTATAACAACTATGAGATATAAGTAATCAGGTCTTGTAGTAATAGGTTATCGGTTGTCTTAGATATATTCCTTGTTGAGTAAGTATGAGGAATGAGTATGAGGTCCTATGTGTTATATTTACACTTAATACTGAATATAGAAATATAATATAGAAAATATGTTTTTTATCTTCATTTAATGACCTATTTCAAATAACTCAGTTTTAGTTATACTTTTTTTGAGTTAATGGTTAGTGAATGGCTCAATAAAGACTTTGTTCTTTATTTGGATTCCCCTGGGATGCCAGCAAATAGAAATTTTAGACCTGAATAATACAATTAATTCTCCTGTCAAACTGTGCCTCAGTTACTAAGGGTACTAAATTTATTGTGATTCCTTTAGCTATTTTGTAAATTACTCCATGCAGAGGGCAGACAGAGCTTTGTAGATCCTCCTCTGAGTGAGCTCAATCCTTAAATGAATGTGATAGTTGAGCAAGAAAAGCAGCAGAAATTCAAAGGCTTGGAACTCATTGCTTCTAATAATTTTACATCCCAGGCGATGATGAAAGTTGTTGGATCATGTCTAATGAACAAATATTCAAAAGGACGAGGTAAGTGCATGAAGTTATAACTTGGAATGTGAAGAATGACACCATCATGATTGTGATTGTGTTTGAGCTGCTTGGCAGTTTCTTCTTTCCACTTGGTCTTTTTTTTCTTGTTAAACTCAATTTCTCTTAGCTTTTGGACCTACACTTTTTAGTTTGAATGTTTGACATGTGTGTAATGGTTTCTGGGTTCAACGTTATTGTGTTGAGACCCATAGTTGTTGCATGAGTATCTGTTATCACTATGAAGGATACAATTTTTGGACACTTTTCTATATTTATTGACTATTGTGTTGCGTTGGGATTTAAGCCATGCAGATACTATGTTGGCAATGAATTCATTGACCAAAGTGAGAAGCTTTTCAAGCAGAGGGCCCTAGAAGCATTCTGTCTTAACAACAATACGTAGGGTGTTAATGTTCAACCATTATCTGGATCCCCAACTAATTTTGTTGTTTATACAACTCTCCTCCAACCACATGATCATATTATGGTGTGTATGGTTTTGAACTACAAACCTCCTTTGATATGATTATCTTTCCTATTTGGGCATGTAACATGTGAAAATTTTCTTTGGAACATTTAGGGTTTGGACTTACCACATGGAGGGCATCTATCTCATGTTTCCTTGCTTGTTTATGTCTATCATGTGGGATACAAACACAGAGGCCCTGGGGGCTCTGTCCTGTTACTTAGTTGATTAATCATTGGTTTCTTTATTATTGATTTGCAACTGCTAATGATACAGTTATTATGGGACAACAGAGGTTACCATGTCCCAATTCCAATTGTATTTTGGTTATCCATGCCTCTTTAGGTGTTAATGTTTCTCATGGTGTTAGTGGAGTCCTTTAACCTTCTTCCCATATTGGCTCTGAACCATGGATCTAAACTAAAATGTATTGAGAGTATGTTTGTCTTCTACTTCCCAAAATACACCTAAACGTTTCTTGAAAATTTGTCAATAAAATATCATAAAATACTTTGCAACTCCTAATGAGAGAGTTCTTGTGGGAAAAGAAAGGTTACCATGCACCAAATAAAACTGTGAGCTTGTCCTCCATCTATTTTTTTTGATAGCCTTAGTGGAGCTTCTAATTAGGTACAATAATATATAGATAGCTTCAATATTAAAGTTTGAGAATTTTTGTCGTTAAGCATGCTAATGGTCTTCTTCAAACTGATCCCATTTTTCCTCTCCACAAAACCAATTTGTTGTAGAAAATGAAGTAGGCTTCTTGAAATACCATAAGCTTTATAGTAATTGTATAAGTAATTGGATCTAAGTTCTTAAGCACTGCCTATCTTGAGAACATTAAAATTCTTTTCAATTTACCTCTTAACTATGTCCCTAAATTCCTCAAATGTTTCAAGATCATTTGACATGTTTTCCAAAAAGTATAGACATCATTTTCTAGAAAAGTCACACTAAATGTCAAAGTACTTTTCACCTGCTATTTACAGGGTTCTCATCTGTTGAAAATTCATCAATAAATGTCATAAAAGGAGTTTGCAAATGCTAATCACAGAGTTCTTATGGGATGACAAAGATTACTCTGCAATAATTGCAATTGCATGCTTTCTCTTCATGCATCTTCTTCTTTGCCACATTTTCCATCTGTTGCTTGCCTAGAATATAAGTTTCACAAAAAAAAACATACTCGCCAAAATCCATATAAAAAACATACTTCGGATATCTAAGCTTAAAAAATTGTTGCAGGGGCCCTTGGTCACCTTATTTGGGATGCATATCCTAGTATTTTATATCATTTGGGGGATCTACTTTTGGGAGATCGTCTAGAGTCCAAAATGCATGTACTTGAGGTGTGTGGTTGTTTTCTTTCACTTGCATCTCATGGAGACATTTTGCATGAGAGAACTGTTGCAAACAAATTCTTCCAAATGGTTCTAGAAATGCTTGGCTCTTCAAATGAGGCATTCAAAAGAATTTTTCATTTGTTCTTGCATATGTATTTGATGATCATAGAGACCTTTCCGAAATTTTAGGTATACTAGATAGCATTGTCCCTTTATGCAGTTTACTAAGCAGTGGAACTGAGTGTGTTTCCATGTAGTCATCCTGAGTACTTGCAAACCTTTTGTTATCAATTGAGACTAACAAGAACGTGGCCTTTATTTCTAAATATGCAATCATGCCTTTAATCAACCTTGCAAAATCTTCAAACTTATATGTTGCAGAGAAGGGAATAATTTCCTTGGCTAATCTTCTTTTGGATAGACAAATTGCTGAAGAAGCTCTTGCAGATGATATTATTACACCGTTGCCCAAAGTCTTGAGGGAAGGGACTGTCAAGTGAAAGCATCATGCAGTAGCTACATTTGCTAGATTGGTACGCCATGGTCCATTTGACGATGTATTCATTGAGGGTATTCACCATTGTGGAACTGTGCTTAAACTAACATCTCTTGTTTTTGCAACCAATTTGGAAGGCAAAGTGACAGAAGAGGCCCTTGAATCACTTTCCTTACTAGCTAAAGAAAACCGCGGTGGTGCTTTGAATCATCCTCTATGGACATCCCTTGCTGAAGCACCTTACAACTTGAAGGAATTGATTATTTGTTTAGCCACTGATATTCCACCAATTCAAGAGAAGGCACTTAAAGTTTTGTTTAGAATGTGCCAAGATCAACCTATAATTCTTGGGGATATGGTTATAGAAACACCAAAATGCATTATTGTATTGGGTGATCGTATTATACATTCTTCTAGATTGGAAGTCAAAGTGGGAGGAACTTCCCTACTCATTTGTGTTGCCAAGGAACATAGAAAGAAAATATTGGAAGCTCTTAATGCATCAGGATTCTTTGTTGATCTTGGTCACTCTCTTGTTGATTTGGTAAAGCAAGGTATAGACATCAGTGGTTCTGCATTTGTCAAATATGATGAAAGCAGTGAATGTAGTAATAAATAACACCTTATGGAATGGAATGCAAAAGCAGAGGGAGGGTAACCATTCTCAGAGCTTGATTTTGCTTCTGTCTTGGGTGGAATTATTGCATTATGGTTGCTATCCATAGTTTCTTCTCATGATAATAAATGAAAAATACTCATGAGAAATGATACATTTTTTAATTGTAAACCTTGAATAGTTTAAATAGATATTAATTTGAAAGAGAAGTGCGTTTTGTTTTTAATGGTAACTTTTGAATTGTTTAAATAAAAATTACTTTAAAAAAGAAGTGTGTTTATTTAAGTGTAGTGTTTTGTTTTTAATGGTACCTTTTAATATTTAAATAAATATTACTTCAAACAAAGGTGTTTCTTCTAGAGCACATCTAAAATGATGTCATCTTATTATGTAGTGTGCCAGACATTTTCATTGAAAATGACATTATAATCAAATCTTTAATATGACGTTGTTACTAGGAAAAATGAATGAAGAAAGCTGCTTGAAATACGATGAGCTTTACAATAATTATATAAGTAATTGGAGCTAAGTTCTTAAGCATTGCTTGCCTTGAGAACATTAAAATTCTTCCCAATTTACCTCTTAATTGTCCCTAAATTCCTCAAATGTTTCAAGATCGTTTGACATGTTTTCCAAAAAGTACAAACATGATTTTCTAGAAAAGTCACACTAAGTGTCAAAGTACTTTTCACCTACTATTTACGGGGTTCTCATCTATTGAAAAGTCATCAATAAATGTCATAAAACTAGTTTGCAAATGCTAATGATAGAGTTCTTATGGGATGAAAAAGCTTACTTTGCAATAATTGCAATTGCATGCTTGCTCTTAATGCATCTTCTTCTTTTCCATATTTGTCCATATGTTGCTTGCCTAGAATATAAGTTTCACAAAACAAACATACTGGCCAAAATCCATATAGAAAACATACTGCAGATATCAAAGCTCAAAAAATTGTTGCAGAGGCCCTTGGTCACCTTATTCAGGATGTAGATCCTAGTATTTTATATCATTTGGGGGCTCTAGTTTTGGGAGATTATCTAGAGTCCAAACTGCATGTACTTGAGGTGTGTGGTTGTTTTCTTTCACTTACATCTCATGGAGACATTCTGCATGAGAGAACTATTGCAAACAATTAGTCTTCCAAATGGTTATGGAAATTATTGGCTCTTCAAATGAGGACATTCAAAAGAATGTTTCATTTGTTTTTGAAGATGTATTTGATGCTCATAGGGACCTTTCTGAAATTTTAGGTAGACTGGAGATCAGTGGCCCTTTATGTAGTTTACTAAGTAGTGGAACTGAGTATGTTTCAATGCAGTCAGGCTGAGCACTTGCAGCCCTTTTCTTATCAATTGAGACTAACAAGCACATAGAATTTATTGCTAAAGATGCAATCATGGCTTTAATAAACCTTGCAAAATCTTCAAACATATATGCTTCAGAGATGGGAATAACTACCTTGGCTAATATTCTTTTAGATAGACAAATTACTGAAGAAGCTCTTGTAGATGATATTATTCCACCATTGTCCAGAGTCTTGAGGGCAGCAACCATCAGGGGAAAGAACCATGCAGTAGTTGCACTTGCTAGATTGGTACGCCATGGTCCAGTTGATGATGTATTCATTGAGGGTATTCACCATTGTGGAATTGTGCTTAATCTGGCATCTCTTGTTTGTGCAACCAATTTGGAAGTCAAAGTGACAAAAGAAGCACTTGAAGCACTTTCCTTGTCAGCTAAAGAAAACTAAGGTGGCGCTTTGAATCATGCTCTATTGAAAAACTTTGCTGAAGTACCTTGCAACTTGGAGCCATTGATTATTTGTTTGGCCACTGATATTCCACCAATTCAAGAGAAGGCAGTTGAAGTTCTATCTAGATTGTTCCAAGATCAGCATGTAATTCCTGGGGATATGGTTATAGAAACGCCAAAATGCATTACTGTACTAGGTGATTTTATTGTACATTCTTCTAGTTTGGAAGTCAAAGTGGGAGGAACTGCCCTACTCATTTGTGCTTCCAAGGAACATAGACAGAAAAAATTGGAAGCTCTTAATGCATCAGGGTTCTTTATTGATCTTATTCACTCTCTTGTTGATTTGGTAAAGCAAGGAATATACATCAGTGGTTCTACATTTGTCAAATTTGATGAAAGCAACGAATGTAGTAGTAAAGAACACCTTATGGAATGGAATGCAAAAGCATAGGGAGGGTAACCATTCTCAAAGCTTAATTCTGCTTCTGTCTTGGGAGGAATTATTGCATTATGGTTGCTATTCATAGTTTCTTCTCATTATAGTAAATGTAAAATTCCCATGAGAAATGATACATTTTTTAATGATAAATATTGAATTGTTTAAATAGATATTAATTTGAAAGAGAAGT
Organism: Pinus taeda; assembly: GCA_000404065.3. NCBI lineage: Eukaryota > Viridiplantae > Streptophyta > Pinopsida > Pinales > Pinaceae > Pinus > Pinus taeda. The sequence goes on from APFE031620758.1 coordinate 58,204, forward strand.
GTGTTTTGTTTTTAATGCTAACTTTTGAATTGTTTAAATAAAAATTACTTTAAAAATAAGTGTGTTTATTTAAGTGTAGCATTTTGTTTTTAATGGTAACCTTTGAATGTTTAAATAAATATTACTTTAAAAAAAGTTGTTTCTTCTGGAGCACATCTAAAATGATGTCATCTTATTGCATAGTGTGCCAGACATTTTCATTGAAAAAGAAATTATAGTCAAATCTTTAATATTACATTGTTACTAGGGAAAATGAATGAAGTAGGCTACTTGCAATACCATAAGCTTTACATTAATTGTATAAGTAGTTGGATCTAAGTTCTTAAGCACTACCTATCTTGAGAACATTAACATTCTTCCCAATTTACCTCTTAATAATGTCCCTAAATTCATCAAATGTTTCAAGATCATTTGACATGTTTTCCAAAAAGTACAAACATGATTTTATGGAAAAGTGACACTAAATGTCAAAGTAAGTTTCACCTGCTATTTACGAGGTTCTCATCTATTGAAAAGTCATCAATAAATTTCATAAAAGTAGTTTGCAAATGCTAATGATAGAGTTCTTCTGGGATGACAAAGGTTACTTTGCAATAATTTCAATTTCATGTTTTCTCTTCATACATCTTCTTCTTTTCCATATTTGTGCATCTGTTGCTTGTCTAGAATATAAGTTTCACAAAAAAACATACTGGCCAAAATCCATATAGAAAACATACTACATATATCAAAGCTCAAAAAATTATTGCAAAGGCCCTTGGTCACCTTATTCAGGATGCAGATCCTAGTATTTTATATCATTTAGGGGCTCTACTTTTGGGAGATCATCTAGTGTCCAAAGTGCATGTACTTGAGGTGTGTGGTTGTTTGCTTTCACTTGCATCTCATGGAGACATTCCGCATGAGAGCACTGTTGGAAACAAAGTCTTCCAAATAGTTTTGGAAATGTTTGGCTCTTCAAATGAGGACATTCAAAATAATGTTGCATATGTTCTTGCAGATGTATTTGATGCTCGTAGAGACCTTTTTGAAATTTTAGGTAGACTAGAGATCACTGTCCCTTTATGAAATTTACTAAGCAGTGGAACTGAGTATGTTTCCATGCAATCAACCTGAGCACTTGTAACCCTTTTCTTATCAATCGAGACTAACAAACACATGGCCTTTATTTCTAAAGGTGCAATCGTGCCTTTAATAAACCTTGCAAAGTAGTCAAACATATATGTTGCAAAAATGGGAATAACTGCGTCGGCTAATCTTATTTTAGATAGACAAATTGTTGAAGAAGCTCTTGCATATGATATTATTCCACCGTTGTCCAGAGTCTTGAGGGAAGGGACCATCAAGGGAAAGCAACATGAAGTAGATGCACTTTCTAGATTGGTACGCCATGGTCTAGTTGATGATGTATTCATTGAGGGTATTCACCATTATGGAACTATGCTTAATCTGGCATCTCTTGTTTGTGCAACCAATTTGGAAGGAAAAGTGACAAAAAAGGCCCTTGAAGCACTTTCCTTGATGGCTAGAGAAAACTGAGGTGGTGCTTTGAATCATCCTCTATGGACAGCCCTTGCTGAAGCACCTTGCAACTTGGAGCCATTAATTATTTATTTGGCCACTAATATTCCACCAATTCAAGAGAAGGAAATTGAAGTTTTGTTTGGACTATGCCAAGATCAACCTATAATTTATGGGGATATGGTTATAGAAACACGAAAATGCATTAATATATTGCGTGATCCTATTATACATTCTTCTAGTTTGGAATTCAAAGTGGGAGGAATTGCCCTACTCATTTGTGCTTCCAAGGAACATAGACATAAAACATTGGAAGCTCTTAATGCATCAGGATTCTTTGTTGATATTATTCACTTTGTTGTTGATTTGGTAAAGCAAGGTATAGACATCAGTGGTTCTACATTTGTCAAATTTGATGAAAGCAGTGAATGTAGTACTAAAGAACACTTTATGGAATGGAATGCAAAAGCAGAGGGAGGGCAACCATTCTCAGAGCTTGATTCCACTTCTGTCTTGGGAGGAATTATTGCATTATGGTTTCTATCCATAGTTGCTTTTCATGATAGTAAATGCAAAATTCTCATGAGAAACGATACATTTTTTAATTGTAAGCCTTGAATTGTTTAAATATATATTAATTTGAAAGCGAAGTGCACTTTGTTTTAATGGTATCTTTTGAATTGTTTAAATAAAAATTACTTTAAAAAAGAAGTGTGTTTATTTAAGTGTAGTGTTTTTTTTCAATGGTAACCTTTGAATGTTTAAATAAATATTTCTTCAAAAAAAAGTTGTTTCTTTTGGAGCACATCTAAAATGATGTCATCTTATTGCGTAGCATGCCAGATATTTTCATTGAAAATGACATTATAATCAAATCTTTAATAGGACATTGTTACGAGGAAAAATGAATGAAATATTATCATTTTGTCTTCTTTTTTTTTTCAAAATATTGTCATTTTGTCTTTATGTGGAAGTAATTATTAAAGATATTATGTATATGTAGGGTTTTTTTGCCCAATTTTAGAAGTTTAGACACTTTCTTTTGCACAAGGGCTTTGGGATTGAATTTGTATCTTTTGAATGATAATGCTTACCCCCTTTAAGTGATTGGCAATTTAAAAAAATATTTTTTTGATGTTTTACTTTCTAATTAAAAATTTTCTTACAGTTGAAATTCCAACCAGAAATATAGTAGTAACATGCAAGTTAGATTGTTTCTATTAAGTATCATCACCCGTGTCACACATAAACCCATGTCACTTGTGCCCAAAAAAACAAAACCCATGTGGTGGCAATGTGCAAAAAAAAAACAAGAGCAATGACATTGCCACCACATGGCTCTTGTTGTCTTATCTCGTGTGTAGCTTAATTTGTGATTGTTAACTAATCTGAAATTTTTGGGACACTTAATACAAGAAAGATAAACAATACATGAATTAGATTAGGATTTAGAATATGGTCACCAAGGTCCTTTTTAAATCTCCTTTTGTTTCTAAAATATCACCATCATTCATATGTGGAGCTTCTTTGTTTGTTGAGTTTGCTCCCTCATCTAGCTTTCTATTAATGAAATTCTTTTGTATTTGTGAATCACATTCCTAGCTATGAAAAAAAATTGTTTTCTTAATTAGGCAATTTTAGTATTTAGACCATTAAGGAATCTTGTTATAAGGTCCATAAAATGACATCTTTTAAATCCACATTTCAGATGTTGCATGAAACCTAAGGTAATTACAGTTTTCTTTGTTGTAGTTATTTTTACTAGAGCCTACCCACAAAAATTTGAGCCTAAGTCATCACCATGAAAAACACTCTAACTTGGAACTAGACCACACAATTCCTTACCAAAATTATGTGTGTTGGTGCCAACTTGTAATAAACACAATAATTATAATATAGCAATTAAGACAATAAATGAATTGACACATCCTAACTAAATTACATGACTAACCTCTCAACCATTGTGACTAGTCAATACTAAGTACACCATCACATGACTTTGTAATTATATCATTCAGTTCATATCCTCCCTTTTTTTTAATACATGAGAAATATCTTTATATTCCATATGAGAAATACACATATTTAAGTCCTCGAGGGATTTCTCAGACAACAAGGCTCATAACCATCACAAGAAATACTCATTATGAGTTCAACACATCGTCACATGTAGGATTTCCCCCTACCACCTACGCTAAACCTAATTTACTTTCCATGAGAAATATATTTATATTCCATATAAGGAATATACTCGTTTTTGTTCTTGATGGATTACTTAACAAGGCTTCAAGCCATTACAAGAAATAGACATTATGATCTTTGTTAGCCCTTTACAAAGTATTTATTATTTAGTGAAATATTCACCAAGATCTTAAAATATTTTATAATTCAGTGAAAGATTTGCCATGATTTTACAAGATAATATAATTTGGTGAGAGATTCACCAAAAAATTTATATATACATATGATATTATTGATAAAATCGCCTTCCATGTTTCCTATGTATCATGGGGATTCGCCCATTTAGTATACATATAAATTTAGGGGGGGCCCTTAAAATTTTCCTTGAACCTAATACATGCACACCTAACACTTTTATATCCATCTCCTTATATAGCTTAGGCCTTAGCCAATACCTTAGGCCAATTCCATAGTTATGTCGATGGTATTCTTTGACGAGATTAAATATTTGTTGCCGCACTCATTACTATGGGACAATACCATGGTAAATACCCCTGGTATTGAGAATACTATGGTGCGGAAAATGTACACGACTTTGCTTCACCATACCCATGTATGTACTTGGCCTTTGTTCACTTGACCCACATATACTTCTTAAAACATCATATTTATCATTCTCGATGTCTCTAAACTGATATTCCTTTATCCAATCTTTGTGTCACATCTTTACTGTCCTAAATACTTGTCCTTCTATTATCATGTTGACATCTTTATTAAGTAGGTTACCATCATGGAGAACACATTTGTCATAATGCCTACAATCTTCATCTTTGGACTTGATGGCAACAAATTTGGTGTTTTGTCACCACCACTTGTAGATACCTATAAACATATATATTGATATACCAAGTTTCTCTCCCAAGTCACCAAGCATTCTCCAAACACCGAGCTTCTCTCCCCCTTTGACATCAAGGGAAAAGGGTTGAACAATTCTAGATGAAGGCTTCTCTCACTTTGTAAACAAGAGCGTTGTATATATGATCTATTGAGTATGAACATTGAATATTGACCATGCTCCCCTTGAGCACTGCTGAATTTTCTAAAGATATACAAAGAAGTACATGAATTTATGACTCAACCAAACATGACATTTCCTATCACCAATGAATCATGTTTACATTGATTACCCAACACTGAGGGGTTACATATTTGACTCAACATTACATCATACGCCCGAAATGATGGGATTACATGAATATTCCATTCATGACTGCATTTTACAATGATTTATAACATAGGTATTTACATGACCTTTACATAAAGAGACGTATATGGCATTTATAACCAAAGAAAAAGACCTCAATAATACCATGATAGTCATCAGAAACTATTATACACCATATATGATCTACACTATAACCATTAGGAGTGACAACAAACACTTCAGCAACATATGTGTCTTTAGGAACATCATGCATGATAGATACCTATCCATAATGCTAAAGAAATCATAATACCAAAAATGCACTATTAGAAGCATAGCTCCCCCTGAACTTGTGCCAATTGTTCTTTATCATATATGATCACCTTAACTTAGGCCATCAAAGTATCATTAATCAAAATGGTCACCAAAGCATTATGTCACAATGCAACAACTTATAAACGATCATAAGACAACACCACTTCTAAGTAGCACCAATCAACATCAAGACCAAAATGCCAAATAATAAATGTCTGAAGCATATAAGAGCCTTTCCCTAATTCTGTCCCATTGTTTCTACATCATAGAGAAATATACGCAACTGTCTAGATTAAAACTCACATATATAGGTGGTTGTCCTTCATAATATCGACGCATAGAAAGAAAAATATTGATTTTTTTTTTTTTTTAACCACAACTCTCGTTGAGCTTTTATTGTTTGTATCTATTCGTTGTTATGACATCAAATGTATTCTCAGTAATATAAGTAACATGAACATCAAAAAAACCATGGGAGATATCATCAAAACAACATAGGTATTGCTCCCCCTGAATATGAAAGATATGTCAGAATAATTAATGAAGTGATGAAGCAGAGATTTGACAGGGAAAATTCCAGGGGCTAATATTCGCAGGTGGCCTAATTTGCTATACATTTTCCAAAAAAATTATTCGCTAATTTCCATTTTTTCTAAATATAATTTGCCCAAGTTTTATACTATGAAATTATTTTACCTTAAAAATCTCCAAGATCTTATATAGACTAATATAATCTAATTAAAATTTTAGATATTTTAACAAAAATATCATCAAACATTTTACAATTTTTCTATTATAGATTACTAAGATTTGCCAAGGTTTCTAAACTTTCAAATAGATATCCATCCTTAAAATTTTCCTTGGCAGAGACCACTCCTAGTTTCTGTCTGAGATATTCAAAGGAATCACGTGGAAGAGGCTTTGTAAATATATCTACAACTTGTTCCTTTGAGGGAACATCTCTAATTTGACCTTTTTTTTATGTACTTGTTCTCTCAAAAAGTGTTATTTGATTGGAATATGCTTGGTTTTTGAGTGCATGACAAGATTTTTAGAAATACTTATGGCACTAGTATTATCACACAAGATAGGTATAGGTTGAAGACAAATGATTTTAATATCTTGTAATATTTGCATCATCCATAGAAGTTAAGTACAACAAAATGTGACAACAACATATTCTGCTTCAGCAGTAGATAAAGCAATGGAGCTTTTTCTTTTGCTGAACCATGACACGAAGTGAGGTCCCAAATAAAATGCTCCTTCACTAGTACTTTTTTTATCATCAACATTACCTGCCCAATCTGCATTTGTGTAAGCATGAAGAGAAAATTTTACATTTTTTGGATACCACAAACCATAATATTGAGTTCGTTGTAGGTACTTGAATATTTTCTTGACTACATGGATATGAGTTTCTTTAGGATTTGCTTGAAACCATCCAACAATCCCAACTACATGCATGATGCCTGGTCTTGTTCCTGTAAGGTAGAGCAAGCTCCTTATCATAGATTTGTATTCTATTTCATTTACTGAAGGAGAATCATCATGTGAACTGAGGTTAGAACCTGTTACCATTGGTGTGCATATAGGTTTGCAGTCTTACATTCCATACTTATTTAAAATCTACTTAGGTAATTAGTTTGTGAGAGAAAGATTACATCCATTCTTTGCTTTCTGAACTTGAAAACCAAGAAATTATGTTTGTTCACTAATTAATGACATTTTTAATTCTTGTTGCATGACTAAAATATTTGACTCATAAAATCTTCATTGCTTCCAAATATGGTGTCATCTACGTAAACAAAAATTATTAAAAGTTTACCATCATCTATTGTTATATATAGATTGCTATCTGCGGATCCCTTAGTGAAACCTTGTTGTTGAAGATATTTTTCAAGGCGATAATACCATGCACAAGGAGCTTGTTTTAGCCCATATAATGTCTTCTTGAGATTTCAAACAAGGTTTTTATCATTTCCTAAGATGAACCCTTCAGGTTGCTCAATACAAACTTATTCTTCTAGGTCCCCATTCAGAAATATAGATTTAACATCCATTTGATATACTTTAAAGTTATGAAAGCTTGAAAACGCAAGGCACATTCTTATGGCTTCAACCCTGACTACAGGTGAAAATGTTTATTCAAAGTCTATTCCTTCTTGTTGGGAATAGCCTTTGCACACAATTCTTGATTTGTTTCTAATTACCTCTCCATTTTCATTTAGATTGTTTTTGAATACCCATTTTGTCTCAATAACATTTTTATCATGAGGTCTTGTTACTAATTCCCATGTATGGTTCTTTTCTATTTGGTCAAGTTATTCATCCATAGTCTTAACCCAACATTCATATTTTCTAGCTTGATTTACATTCTTTTGTTCAATTGTGGATAACAAGACTAGATAACTAGAAGTTCCAAGAAGAGTTCTTCTACTTTGTACTCCATCTTCCTTATCACCTAGAATTTGAGATTCTGGATGATTTTTCTGAACATACCTTGATGGAGTATTTTATGGTGCTTCTGCATTGTCAATTCATTCTTCTAATGCTTCATTGATTTCTTCTCCAACATCCTTTTCTCTTGTTGTAGGAGGATCTTCATCATCTATTGGTTCTTCCTTTATGGTACTTGTGGATGCTTCATCAATCACAACATCAATGCATTCAAAAATCTATTGAAGTCCTTTATTGTAGCATTTATATCCTTTGCTTCAAGTGGAGTATCCAAGGATAATTCCTTCATCATCTTTGGCTTCAAACTTTCCAATTTTATCAGCATTATTCTTTATGTAACATTTTCTCCCAAAGACTCTAAAATTATTGACAGTTGGAGGTTTACCAGACCATAATTCATGAGGAGTTTTGTCATTGTTTACCCAAATATGAGATTCATTGAGAATATTTACTATTGTATGTGTTGCTTCCCCCCAAAAGGTATGAGGTGTTTGAGACTCATCAAGAATGGCACGTGCCATTTGTTAGATTGTTTGGTTTATTCTTTCTACCACTTTGTTTTGTTGATAGTTTTAACTATAGAAAATTGCCTCTTGATGCCATGCTGTTCACAAAAGTTGAAAAACTCATCTGATATAAATTGTCCTCCTCTATCATATCTAAGACATTTGATTTTCAAATCTAAGTCATTTTCTACTAGAGCTTTGAAGACTTTCAATTTATCAAATGCTTCATCTTTATGTTTTAATAAGCCAATCCAACACATATTACAAGTAAAATCATCAATGAGTAATATGAAGTATTGTATCCCCTTAGGAGACTTATTTCTCATAGGACCACACAAATCAGTATGAATAAGTTCAAGTGGCTTACTTGAAGTACCTTCTTTGGCATTAAATTTCACCCTGGTTTTCTTACTGAATTGACATGATTTGCATATGGTACTTTCTGATAGAGAGATGTTAGGAAAGTTGCAAACTGCTCCCATTCTACTTGACTTGTGTAATTGACTCAAGATTACGTGTCCCAATATTTTTAGCTAGAGCCATCCTTTTTTTAATTTTCTCAAGTAACAATGTTCTAAACTACCTTCCAAGACAGGGGGTGATTGGAAAAAAGAGAGATTTGGTTCATCCCAATCTATGGTCAACTTGTACATGGAAGTACCTGACTTGGTTGGATTTTCATATGTTTATAAGAGCTCCTTTTCCTTTGGTATTTCACGAGTAAATTTCCTTATCATTAGGTGGATTTAATGGTGGTTTCATCATTGACATTTCTATGGTTATTTTTTGGTAATAAGTATGTTTCATCGCAGACTTGAGTTATGGATCTCATCATGTTTTGATTAGTAGATGAAATTTTAATGAATGCATGACCTAATAGATGATATTGCAGCTATTATGAGGAGGCATTGGTTCTTCTTAATGATTCTCAGATAAGTATGAGAACCCTATGTTCAAATGTGTATTTATGACCTGTACATTACATGTTTATGATATGTTTGGCAGAATTCCTGTCATGGATGGTAGGGTTCAGGTCAATTCCTTGTTCAAAATTTTTCATTAGTAGCCTTATTTCATTGTTATTTATCATTTCTAGAAGTTTCATGAAGTTATAGGCAGAGGCATGAGTCCTAGCCTTGAAAAGTGGTTCAGAATTCAAGGTTGTTGACACAGAACTACCTGAAAAGGGTTGTAGACGCATGGATGCCTTACTATAGGAGCGACTGGAGGGTCTTAGTTACATGGAAGGCTTGTCATGGGAGTGACTGGGGGTCTAGTTCAGCCTAACATCAAGTTCTCTCAAGGGTTGGACACTTGGAGGGGTTGGTTGGCTCCCGAAGGTTCTATAGTTTCTAAGGAAAGTTAGATTGGTTTTCTCTTGTCAGTTCCACTTCCTTAACTATACATGGGAAGTTGAATCATATAATAGTAACTCTTCATCACATTTTTATCCCATTGGACCAAGTAGCTGGGTAAATGTGGGAGGAGGGTGTCACAAAGTGGTATCAGAGCATTGTTACATTCTCCTTGGGTGATGTATGGTTTCCCTCTCTCTTTAGATGAATGTGTTGTCGTGCATACATGTTAGTTTCATATATGTTCATTGTACTTGTGTTCTATGTTATTGTTATGTATGCATGGTAAGGGACATTGTTTTCATTGTATTTTCATGTAGAAGCTTATGAGGTTGTTGTTTGGATGTGTTCTCTAGGAATGCACGTCATTGTTTATATGTATTGTTAATGCATGTGTGTCATCCATATGTTTGTTATGAATAGTATCTAGTCGGTGTTATTGTGGCATTATGTATCGTAAATGGGATAATGATTGAGATTATGTTTATATGCTATTATGATTATGATCATACATGTATTGTTAATCTGGTTGATCTTGCATATAAGATATCCTCACCTAATCTATAATGAGGTACGTTGGTTGTTTATAATTTGGTTTAGATGACAAGATATACTTTGTAGGAAGAGAATATCAAAGATGACTAGCAAGATGGCAGACTATAGTTCATGGAATTCTACCTATAGATCATATGAGAAACATGGTGATGAGTACTCCCCTTGCCTAGAATACACTCTAAGAAGTTTGAAGGTAGAGATAGGAAGTTGCAGGAAGATAATGATTGAATCGTTCAATCACAAGAGAGACTTGCTAGGGCACTAGAGAAACAAGAAGAATTTAATGCTGTTATCCTTCAAAGTTTTTCAGACTTGCATAGATAAGGACCTCTTAGAATTAGTCATGGATAGGAGGATAGGACTAATGGAGCATATGATAGCAGGTCACATGGTGGGCACAGGTCGGATAGAGATGATATGGTCATAGATGGAAGATTATTGGATACACCTAATAGGCAAGGAAATAGACATAGGCTTCATTCTAGCTTTGGTTTAGATAGGTATCACAGTCAATATCATTATAATCCTTACAAAAAGAGTGACAGGGGATATTTTCCAGATGAGTTCAAGAAAGAAAAGCCACCTACATTTGATGGAGAAATGAAGAAGTCTTGGGATGTCAAAGCTTGGTTACTTGGAATGAATAAGTTCTTCAAATTGCATGATTACTCAGAGAACATGAAGGCCATAATACCTATGTTTAATATTAAAGGTAAACCATACATTTGGTGGGAGGATGTAAAGAATTTTAGAGGCATTTGGGAAGAGGATTTGACTTGGCAAGTGTTCGAGAGACTTTTCAGGAAGAAGTGTCTATCGAAGAGATACTATGATGACAAGGAAAAGGAGTTAATATGAGATGAAGGTGGGACATATGATTGATGAGGATTGCATTAGAAGATTCTTGGAGTTAGTGAGGTATGTGCATTATCTGAAGGAGGAGAAAGTGAAGATTCTTAGATTCATCAGTTGGTTGTCGGTAGCCTTCAAGGAAAATATTGAGTTTGATGAGACTAGATCATTGGAGGAAGCCATTGGGAAGCTAAGCATTGTTATGAGCAATCAAAGTGCAGATCTGAGACTAAGAAGGATTGGAAAGGTAATGAGAAGAAGAAAATAAAATGGGATAAGAAGGGACCAAGACCTCAAGGCATAGGTAACAAAGAGAATGCAACACTTCCTAAGAAGTTCAATGCATCTGATAGAGGGCATGGATTTTGGTCTAAAGATCAATGCAAGGGTGATGGTAGGAAACCTTTACAGTGTTGGAATTGTCGTGGAGAGAATCATAGGATAGATTTTCCATAACATCAGGGTGGTAGACCTTAGATCTACATTTCACAAGAGGCACATACAGTGGGGGATGTTGGATAGAGTATTCCTTGGATTTATGCAGCATTGGGAAATTGGCAGGTAGAACACCGAGAATACATTATCAAGATGGATGGTAATATTTACGATCAAGTTGTTTCTATTTTGAATGACCCTAGATCTAATTATAGTTATGTTAATCTTGACCTAGTGGATAAGTTTGGTTTGAATAAATAAGTGCATGCAGATTCTTGGTTAGTACATATTGATATAGGTACTAAGAAGAGAGTTCATCATTGGGTAAGAGCTTGTGCATTCGAGTTAAATGGTATGCCTACATCATCACATTTGAATGTAGTTCCATTTGGATCATGTAATATAATTTTGGGTATGGATTGGATATATCTTCACGGGACCAAGTTGGATTGTTATGACAAGGTTACTGAGTGCTTGGATGACAATGGAGAACAAAGAATCTTGCATGGTAAGAAGAAGGCAACATCAGTTAGAATGGTGACAACTATGCATGAAAAGCGCAATCATAGAAAAGGATATGTATTGTTTATAGTACATATTTCTATTGATAAAGGTAAGGAATTTGAGGATACATATGTCTTGAGGAGGTACCCAGTTTTACAACAATTTTAGGATGTGTTCCCAACAAATATTTTAGAGTTGTCGCCTCATAGGGAAGTGGACTTCTCTATTGAGTTGGTACCAAGGGCAACACCAACATCAATGGAACCATACAAGATGAGCACATCGAAGTTAGTGAAATTGAAGTTTCAGTTGAAAGAAATTCTTGACAAGGGCTGCGTTAGGCCAAGTGTATCACCTTGGGGTGCACCAGTGTTGTATGTGAAGAAGAAGGATGGTAATCTCATGTTGTGTATTGACTACAGGCAATTGAACAAGGTAACTATCAAGCATAGATATTTTATTGTCGAGGATTGATGACTTTTTTGACCAATTGAAGGGAGAAGTAGCATTCTCGAAGATTGACTTGAGATATGGATATCATCCGATATGCATTAAAGAAGAGGACATCTACAAGACTTATTTATAAACAAGTTATGGGCATTATGGTTTTGTTGTAGTACCTTTTGGTTTGACTAATGTTCTAGCTACTTTTATGTGCTTGATGAATAGTGTATTGCATCCTTATTTGGAAAAGTTTGTGATTGTATTCATTGATGATATATTGGTATATTCTAAGAATGAGGAAGAGCATATCCAACACTTAGCTACAATGTTCAAATTGCTGAGAGAGAATCAGTTGTATGCTAAGATCAGTAAATTCATTTTTTTTTTTAAACGGAGGTACATTACTTTGGGCACGTGATTTCCAAGGAAGGTATAGTAGTGGATCTAGAAAAGATAAGAGTTATCATGGAAAGGGAAACTCCTAGAAATGTCGATGAGGTAAGATCATTCATGGGACTAGCAAGTTATTAGAGGAGGTTCATCAAGAAATTCTCTCAGATTTCCTATCCCATTACATCATTGCATAGGAAAGGTAATAAATTTGAATGGATAGAAGAATGCGCAGCCAATTTTGAGCAATTGAAGTAGTTGTTGACAAATGCTCCAATTTTAAAGATTATAGATTCAGAAAAAGAGTTTGTGGTATGTAAAGATGCCTGCAAGGGAGGACTTAGTGGAGGCTTTATGTAGGAAGGACAGGTGGTATGCTATGTGTTGTAACATGCATTTTTTATTGTTTATAACATTCATTCTTCATTCAAGAATCTTTTGAAAATACTTTTAAAAAGATACAAAGCAAAAGGGAGGAGCAATAATGGTATATCAGAAATCAAAATACAAAGGAAATGAAGAAATAGATCAGATTTTCAAATAAAAAAAGTGTTAAAACATTAACGCCAAACCCGAAATAATATATGTTATGTTTAAAAGTTCGGCGAGTCCGCAATGGCTATGGATGGTTGGCTCCGCGGACAAGCGCTAGTTGCGATTTGCGATCGGGTTCCGGACCCAAAAAAATCTATATGCCATATTTATAACATCGGCGGGTCTGAAATAATATAAAACGCTTATATTATATACATATGACCCCACTGATTGCGACTTGTGATGGTGGACCCGAAACACATTAAGTTATGTTTTATAAACCGAATGGTCCACGTTATTGCATAGTTTTAAATATATACAAATAACTATACCGATACTGATAGGGGTAAGCCGGACCTAAAAGGTATATACACCATGGTTTAAAGTTCCATTGGGTATGCCATGCCACAGAGCCTTGAACGTTAAGAACCGTCGATTGCGACTTGATATGGTGGACCCGAAATATTATATATCTTGTTGTAGAGTACTGGGGGGTCCGCTATATTGAAAAGTTCTTCATATGCGTTATGACTATGCATTTTTAATATATTTCTATTATAAAGGGATTATAAAAGAAATAAGCGTCAATTGTGATTTATAAGGGGAAGTCAATGTAATGCTAAATAGGTGGATGCAATAAGTTTATTAAAATAGGTTAATCCCTTTTCGGTTTCGCTTTTCCTGTTTTGCATTGGTTTTGTTGTGTAAACAAGAAAATCAGTGTTAAAGCCAGATTTAAATAAGAAGGCAGTTGGTCGAATTTCTTGTTGTTCTGGCCAGTCGAAAAGTGCTCGATACATGCATAAGGCAGGTTATACACAAATTAAACATAGTTTGTTATGATTAAAGTACATTAATTACCATTGAGGCACCTTCAGAGGAATTCAATAGTGGATTAAGTAGAGCGAGCCAGTAGTTATCATCTTCTTCTAAATTCAATTTTGTTCTTGCTATTCCATGTTCTTTGAGGTGTTTTACCCTCTATAAATTCTATAGTAATTTTATTTCATATGGTTAGAAAATAGTTAGATAGATTTCAGAAATCAATAACTGTTCTGCAAATGTATAAAGGTGGAAAATTTTACTAAGGGTTGGAATTTTGGAGAACCCGGCCACCCTATTTCTGATATCATCACTGATTAAGGAAAGAAGAAGAAGTTTCCATGAGTTTTTACATATAATTTTGTAAGTTTCTCTATCATGTGTCATGCTATGTTCCTTCTATTCAAGTATAGTAATGAAGTTGCAGGTTAAAATCCCTTAAAGAGCGCTTCTATACTTGAAACCTTCATCTCCTTTTTGAGTTATAGGTAATAGTTTATGTGAAAAACCAACATATTGTTTATGATTCAGTTCTCATTGTCATAATTCCTCTAAGTTATGGATAGTAGTTTCTGTGAAAGATCAACATATTATCTTTAACTTCTTCTTCAAAACTTTCCTCATTCGTCATTTATATTAAGCAACAAATGGCATTCTGAGATGTTTTAATCATACATGTATTAAGAGTCTAAGGCCAAGTTTTCCAAATCATTCATCTAAGAATATAATAAACAATAAGTGGAAGTAAGTGATATTTATTAATGTCTTAAGCACAATTTCTCTATAGCCAGGAAATTGGTTTCTTAAGGAACAACATTAGTTGGTGTTATTGCTAGGGAGAGAAAACAAGAAGGTTTTTCCCTGGGTTTCAATATTTTCCTTTGGTTGTTTAGTGAGGAGGGAATATTTGGTTTTTTTTAATCGAAGTAATAACTTTGGCTTCAAGAAGACCCCATACAAGATCAGACACTTCACAAAAGGAGGTTCAAGCTTTTTTAGCTCCTGAAAGGTTGTTTTCAAGAAGGGTTAGGAAGTCTAAGATCTCAAATAGACCAATTCCTACATTGTCTGCATCAAGAAGCAACTTATCTGAACATTCAACTGATATAGAGACATTTTTTTTTATCATCCTCATTTCAGGAACCTAGTTATCAAGACCAATCTTTTGAGTTTGTCACTTTTCATTTACCTGCTATAATTATTCAACCTCAACCAATAACCACATTACCTCCTTTGCATAGTCCATTTACCTCTCAATCAAGTTCCACATATGTTGGTAATCAAATTTCAGTAAACATGGCAGCACCTGCATTTTTAGTGAACAGGTATGCACCTATTCAACTACCACAACCTTACAATTGAATGCCACAGGATTACCTTAAAACTCTTCCACGTTTTTCAGGAGAAGATGAACAAAAAGCAGAGAATTATGTAGTAGTATTTTGTAATTTTGCAGAAAGCCTAAATGTTGAACATTTAGATGTTGTTCTAAGACTTTTTGTTCAGTCCCTGGATGAAGAAGTAAGGAAATGGTTCAAAGGACTTCCCAATAATACTATTCCTTCTTAGGAAGAGATGGAACGTGTGTTTATTCAAATATGGGGAGAAAAAAGGGACCATGGATATTCATTAACAACGTTTAATGCATAAAGAAGAAGTCTGATGAAACTGTGGTTGAATTTTTCAGAAGCTTTAACAAATTGTATAATAGTCTTCCAACAGAGATTAAGCCTCCTCCTGCTGGTGAGAAAATAACTTTTGCAGGGGCTTTTGAATCAAACTTTGGATTTGCATTAGGGGAAAGGAGAGCTCCAACCCTTAATCAAATCCAAACAAATTCTTTAGAGATAGAAGCGAATCTAGTTGCTACAGGAAAACCACTAGAAACACAGCCTACCCAAGACAAGGGAAAGGCAAGGATAGAATCCTATCAAAGTCAATCATTGGAGGATATGTGTAATATAATTATAACCATGTCAGATAAGTTAAATAGGTTAGAGTTAGAGAATAAGAACTCTCAGAGACAAACACAGTATAATAAGAATTTTAATCCCCAATTCAGAAGACAACCTTTGATCAAGATCAAATTCAAGCACCATTATATATAGAGGCAGGTCCTATTGAAAAACAAGAGCATCCTGAAGATCAAATTTTTACATTATATGTAGTGGATGAAGATGAAATTGGTATCGAAGAAGAGGATTATGAATATGATGACACATATGTCGTTCATGATAAAATTGATGAATATTGCAAGCAATTCTCTGATTTTATGTAGGCTGAACTACATAAGACATGTGATTTAAGATCAAGGAAAAGATCGAGAAATCAAGAAAATGAAGGTGAGCCGCAAGTTTCAACTTCCTCATCAAAGGTGACTCCACAAGAATCTCAGTCTGCAAAACAAGTAGAGAAAGGAAATCAACAATAGAATGCAAATGGCAAGTCATAGGTACTTCAAGGTGAGCCTTCTCAAGATAAAATTGAAAAAATTCCTTTGGAAAAACTTCTTTCAATTCCTCAAATAATTCCAGTCATGAAGAAAGGTGAACATGAGAATAAAAGGACTGCTAAACAGAGTCACTTGTTTAGTCTTACAAAGGATTTGGAGAAGGTAAGAATTCAGGCTCCTCTTACAGAATTGACAAAAATACCTATTTATCAAAATGAGATTGCTGAGTTTGTTAGTTTGAAAGAGAATGAGATTATAAATAACACTATAAACCTGCGGGAAGACAAACCAATAGTGGTTTTTGGTCCACATGTGGAGGAAGTAGACCCTTCAATACCTCCTTTTTATATTTCTTTATTGGTCCATGACTTCCTTTTACATAATCGTATGTTTGATTCGAGAGCTTCACATAATCTTATGCCTTTGTCAGTAATGATGCAACTAGATCTACAAGTTACCAAACCCTATAGAGACTTGTATTATTTTGATTCAAGCAAAGTCAGGTGTCTGGGGGTTATTAAGGATCTGGTAGTGTCATTAGCCCAAATTCCAGCTAGAAGCTTCGTCATGGATGTAGTAGTAGCAGATATCCCTGCTAGATTTGGAATTCTTCTATCTAGGTCGTAGGGAGCTAAATTGGGTGGTGCTTTGAAACTGGATTTTACATATGTTGTTATACCAATTTTTGGTGGAGAGGAGAGGAGGTTGTACAAAGAAATTAGGTTTGTAAAAACAATTACAAAAAATGGAGCAAGCAATTCACCTGTATATAGTCAGGAGAAGGATGATTTTGCTTGTTTCACACTGTATGATAATGCATAGCTAGCTAAAGATAATCAGAAGCAGCTTGCTTCAGCCAATCTAATTACAGAGCTACAAATGAAAGAAGTGTGGAAATGCTTCTTTGATGGAGCTTATTCCAAGGAAGTAACAAGTGTTGGTTTTCTTCTAATTGCGTCTAAAGGTAATATGTTCCCTTTTTCTTTCAAATTAGATTTTGAGGAAACAAGAAATGTGGCAAAATATGAGTCCTTGATTATTGCTCTAAAAACAGCTAAACATATGGGAATTAAGTGAATTTCTTCTTTTGGAGATTTAGAGCTGATTATCAAGCAAATAAAAAATCATTTCCAAACAAAGAACCCTATGCTTATGATATATAGATATGAGGTATGGGAATTGATTGAGAGCTTTTTTGAAGCTTTTAACATTCAATTTATTCCAAGAAATGAAAATAGATTAGCAGATCCATTGGCTGTGTTTGCTAGTATTTTCAAACCTCCTATTAATCCAAGGCTAAGATATGAGGTAGGGATGAGACATAGACCATCTGTTCCTGATAATGTTAAGAATTGGCAAGATTCTGAAGATGATCAACAGGTTAAAGAATTTTTTACTATAGTTGAGGAGTTTCAGGGCATAGAAATTGATCAGGATAAAGAAGAAACAACAAAAGTTGCAGAAATCAGTGGTTTAAAAGATTCAATAGCTAATCCGAAGATTTTTCAATTGACGGATAATATTTTACTAAAGGGACTTGTTCCTCTTGAAAGGTTTTTTAACCCCAATGATGTGGTTGTTGACTTAGGGAAGGTTATAGGATGAATGCATTCAGGATCACAACATTGCGACTCAGGAGAAACTCAGAATGAATTGTTATTTCAAGATTCACTGGCATAATGGTTCAATATTATGCACTCAAATGCTAATATGGTATAATTGGAAGATTGACTTCACCTGATGGAGATCAATCATGTGCATATGTAGGAACTTGTACATAAATAAGCTCAGGTTTTGAGCATTTGGTTTCCAGCTGCAGTTCTTCAGTTTAATCATTAGTTGATGAATAAGGGTGACTTTCCCATTTGGAAACTGGTTTACAGAGGTGTCAGACTTCACGATTGTCAAGTTTCAGTTGTCAGATTTCAAGGTTTTCATAGTTTTGGACTCCATACCCAACTAAGGCTGTTGATATATGATTCTCAATATTTTGTTATCATAGCGCAAGCATCTAATCATTGCGGATATTGGTGTGGGTTTGCTGTACAAATTTTCACACAATTAAGAGTTCGGAGAAGCAATATATGACTTCATGCCCGAGGTGAAGGCACTAATCTATGGTTCTTAGTGCTTCTATGGCAAAAGCACTATCCCCAAGTGGAGCCAGATGTTGTAACATGCATTTTTTATTGTTTATAACATTAATTCTTCATTCAAGAATCTTTTGAAAACATTTTAAAAAAGAGAGAAAGCAAAAGGAAGGAGCAATAATGGTATATCGGAAGCCAATGGTTATATCAGTACACACACACACACACACACATATATATATATTAAATATATTGAAAAGCATAACTGTATTGGATTTATAAAAAAGCATGTGTTAAAGTAATTTTGAAAAACATTTTGAAAAAATAGTGGAAGTATATCAGAAATAAAAATACAAAGGAAATGAAGAAATAGATCAGATTTTCAAAGAAAACAAGTGTTAAAACATTAACACCGGACCCGAAATAATATATTTTAAATTTCAAAGTTTGGCAAGTCCGCAATGGGCATGGATGGTTGGCTCCGCAGACAAGTGTTGATTGCAATTTGCGACCGGGTTTCGGACCCGAAAAGATTTATATGCCATATTTTATAACACCGGCGGGTCCGAAATAATATAAAACGCTTATATTATATACATATGACCCCGCAGATTGTGACTTGTGATGGTGGACCCAAAACACATATAGGTTATGTTTTATAACCAGCGGGTCCGTGTTATTGCATAGTTCTAAATATATACAAATAACTATGTCGATAGCGAGAGGGGTAAGCTAGACCCGAAAGGTATATACACCATGGTTCAAAGTTTTGTTGGGTCCATCGCGGCACAGAGCCTTGAATGTTAAGAACCGATGATTGCGACTTGATATGGCGGACCCGAAATATTATATATCCTATTGTAGTGTACTGGCGGGTCAACAATATTGAAAATTTTTCATATGGATTATGATTATGCATTTTTAATATATTTCTATTATAAAGGGATTATAAAAGAAATAAGTGCCAATTTTGATTTATAAGGGGAAGTCAATGTAACGCTAAATAGGTGGATGCGATAAGTTTATTAAAATAGGTTAATCCCTTTTCAATTCTGCTTTGCCTGTTTTGCATTGGTTTTGTTGTGTAAATAGGAAAATCAATGTTAAAGTCAGATTTCAAGAAGAAGGTAGTTAGTCAAATTTCTTGTTGTTCTGGCCAGTCGAAATGTGCCCGATACATGCATAAGCCAGGTTATGCACAAATTAAACACCGGTTATTACGATTAAGCAGATTAACTACCATTGAGGCACCTTCAGAGGAATTCAACAACGGATTAAGCAGAGTGAGCCAACAGTTATCAACTCCTTCTAAACTCATTTTTGTTCCTACTATTCCATGTTCTTTGAGGTGGTTTACCCTATGTAAATTTTGTAGTAATATTATTTCATATAGTTAGAAATCAGTTAGATAGGTTTCAGAAATCAATAACTCTTCCACAAATGTATATAGGTGGAAAATTTTACTAAGGGTTGGAATTTTGGAGAACCCATCCACTCTATTTCTGATATCATCACTTATTAAGAAGTAGAAGTTTCCATCAGTTTTTACATATAATTTTGTAAGTTTCTTTGTCATGTGTCATGCTATGTTTCCTTCTATTCAAGTATAGTAATGAAGTGGCAGGTTAAAATCCCTTAAAGAGCACCCCTATACTTGAAACATTCATCTCCTTTATGAGTTAGGTAATAGTTTTTCTGAAAAACCAACATATTGTTTATGATTTAGTTCTCATTGTCATAATTCCTCTAAGTTACAGATAGTAGTTTATGTGGAAGATCAACATATTATCTTAACTTCTTCTTCAAAACTTTCCTCATTCGTCATTTATATTAAGCAACAAATGGAATTCTGAGATGTTTTGATCATACATGTATTAAGAGTCTAAGGCCGAGTTTTCCAAATCCTTCATATGAGAATATAACAAACAATAAGTGACAGTAAGTGATATTTATTAATGTCTTAAGCACAATTCCCTACAGCCGAGAAATTGGTTTCTTAAGGAACAACACTATGAATCAAGGAAACTGAATGAGCATGAGTAGAATTATGTGACCCATGATATTGAGTTAGTAGAAATCATCCATGCATTGAAGATGTGGAGGCACTATCTTCTTGGCCGTAGGTTTGTATTGATGAGCGATCAAAGTGGATTGAGATATCTATTTGACCAACAAAACCTAAATTCCAAACAAGCTAGATGGTTGGCCACGACCAGTGAGTTTGAATTTGAGATTAGTTACATTTAAAGGTAAAGAGAACATGGTTACATATGCTCTTAGCAAGAGAGTATAGGTAAATCACATAGCAGCCATGAACTCCTATGGGACATATTTATAGGATCAGATCCTACTAGAAGGACAACATGACAAGTATAGGGAGATTATGAATAGGTTATAGTAGGGTACAAGTGATCAGGCTGTGGACTATCGTCTCACTGCAGATGGTTTGGTCAGATTTAGGGACATGATCTATGTATCAGACAATAATGATCTCAAGAAGCTTACCCTGAGGGAATTTCATGCTAAACCATATTCAAATCCCTGAGCATGCCATAAGATATTAAAGACGGTGAATAAGTTCTACTATTGGTCGAGTTTGAAGAAAGAAGTGACAAAATTTATGGCTAGGTTCCTAGATTGTCAATAAGTAAAAGCAGAGTATAAGAATCCAAGTGGTTTACTACAACCAATTCTGATTCTAGAGTGGAATTGGGAGGAGATTCCATGGATTTCATTATAGGTTTGTCAAGGACATCTAGAAAACATGATTCTATCATGGTTGTGGTGGACAGGTTGATAAAGGTAGCACACTTAATTCCAATGAAGTCTACTTATTATGTAGGTTTTAACCCTGTATAGAAATTACCTACATACGAATTCTAAAACACAGAAAATAAACAATGCGAGAGCATAACACGTAAAACACATATACACAAAGAAATTCCCCTGGATCCCAAAACCAGGACTACCAGCTTGATTTTTCATTATGTTCCTTTCAATGTTACAATACATATTTATACATGCCGAAGCATCTAACACAATGGACCAAAAACCATCGCATCAAATACCATGGACCAAAAACCACCGCGTCCAAATACATGTGCAAAAATCATGCACAAAACCATAGGTGGGTCCACCCATCCTAACATAGGGTCCAAAACCAAAATTTTCCGTGGCACTACCCCGGACCCCATAAAGTGGGGTTACGGGTACCCCTCAAACCCCTTGTGACCTCCCCCCCTCTAACCCCTAGTTAACTACATGGGCTAGTCATGGAAAGAATAGAACACAAACCAACATATTAAGCTAATGATGTAGCACGGGTATTCATCAGAGAGGTAGTGAGGTTGCATGGTGTTCTAAAGAAGATTGTGTGAGACAAGAATGCCAAGTTCACTTCTAGGTTCTAGAAAGAGTTATTTGCAGGTTTGGGTATAGATTTGGCCTTCAGTACAACTTATCATCCATAGATAGCTGGACATACAAAGAGGGTCAATAGGATTTTACAGGACATGTTGAGAATGTACGTCATGCATTAGCAGTGGAAGTGGGGAGAGTATCTTCCACTAGTTAAGTTCGTGTACAACAATGGGTATTAGGAGTCTCTGAGGATGAGTTCATTTGAGGCAGTCTATGGGTGGAGTTGTAACACTCCCATCAATCAGAGTGATCTAGTGAACAGGGTATTGATTGGACCAAACATGTTGGCAGAAATGGAATAGGAAATACAGGTAATCAAGAAGAATTTAAAGGCAGCACAAGACAGGCAGAAAATTTATGCAAACCAACACAGGTTGTTTAAGGATTTTCAGGTTGGAGAAGATGTGTACTTGTGCATCAAGCCCAAGAAGAGATCCTTAAGGGTTGGATCATGTGAAAAGCTAACACCTCGGTACTGTGGGCCTTTCGAGATCCTTGAGAGGATTGGACCAATGGCCCATTGACTTGCACTGCCTCTGATAGTGAAATTCCATGATGTTTTCCTTATTTCTTTGCTTAAAATATATGTGAAATATGTTAATCACGTCATTGATTGGTTTGTATTGCAGGGAGAACCAGAAGGATAATCCCAGCCAGAACCTCAGTGCATTTTTTAGAGAAATATGCTCATTATCTGTAATCGACCAATCGAGTAGGTTAAAGTGTAGTGGAAGCACTTTAGGCCCGATGAAGCTACATGGGAAATGGCTTATCATATGCACGGTATGTATCCTTCATTGTTTTTCAGTTAAGGAAAATAAATTTTGGTATATGTATATATGTATATGGATGTAAATACTACCATGAGTTGTGTTATAAGCCTCCAATAAGTAGTATGGTTGTCAAGTTGCTATGTTTGTCATGTTGGTTTTATTTTTAGTAGGTAGTTCATTATAGATATTGCAACAAGCTAAGTTATAAAGCTCCATGGGAAGTATGTTTTTATTTTCAATGGTATTGTAGGTTGCAGGGATCATTGAACACTGAGGATGGTGTTCCCCCAAGGGGAGGGTTTTGTAACGACCATAGTTAGAAATCCATGTAATAAAGTTCATAAAGGAAAAATAAGACCAAGGTCATGGGACACGTATTCCAAGCTTAATGTTAGGAAAACACATAGTGATGTGGATCATTGGTGATTAATTAATGGTTATGGAAATTAGCAAAGGAAAAGTGGCACTTATTGGCATTTATTTAGAAAAATAATGGAAAATAGGAGAAAATGAAGGTGAAAGGTCACAAATTTCATGTGAGGAGGAAACTGAAGGAAAATAAGGAAAATAGAGGCCTCAATGATAAAAAGACTTCTGAGGATCAATTCACATATTTTATTAGCTTTAGCTTGGAGCTCTCTACTCTATTCTCTCTCTCATACTCTTGCACACATAGAGTTTTCTTGGAGTAGTGCGGCATACTTGGGATTTAGAGCAAGAAGGCAAAAGAAAAGCAAGAAAGCGTAAGGGGACAATAGGATCAACACCTACAATGGGTTTTCTTTGCAAGTAT
This sequence comes from Pinus taeda, assembly GCA_000404065.3. Taxonomy (NCBI): domain Eukaryota; kingdom Viridiplantae; phylum Streptophyta; class Pinopsida; order Pinales; family Pinaceae; genus Pinus; species Pinus taeda. Next base: position 81,807 of record APFE031620758.1, read on the forward strand.
TGAGTTGCATGTATGATATACTTGCTGGTTTTTTCATGCATGGCATATGCATGTGGTTGTTTTATTGTGATATGTCATTGGCATGGAGGATTGATTGGACTGACACTAGTTTTACCTAGCCTTTCCATTTCCTGGATAGCCACAACATTGTGGGTTTTTTTCCTTTTATTTTTTGGTTGGTGCTCATGTTCCTTATGGTTGTGGGTTGAGTTATTAGTTCCTAGAGCCTTTGTTGGACAAATGCTTTGGAAACCCTGTAACCGCTTGTGTTAAGTTACTAGTCTTGGAATCCTTGATTGGACAAATGCTCTGGATCCTTTGGTGGGTTGAGTTACTAGTCCTAGCAGCCTTGGTTGGACAAACTCTCTAGAGCCCTTGATGGGTTGATTTAAAAGTTCTAGAATCCCTGGTTCGACATGCTCCAGAGAATGACAACAACTATGGGTTGAGTTACTAGTCCTGGAAACATTGGTTGGAACAAACTCTCTGGAGCCCTGGACAACCTAAGTAGAGGCTGACCTAGTGATGGTTAGTGATGTTCGACCATGAGGTGGAATTAATGGTTGATGGTTGAGGTGGTTTTACCTTTGGAAGCCATGGTTTGATGTTCTTGGTTTATTCCATGAGATCCCACATTCATGCTTGGAAGATGGCACGGGGGTAATTGGTTGAAAGAGAGATTTGGTTCAGCCCAATCTATGGTCAAGTGATACGTGTAAGTCCCTGACTTGGTTGGATTTTCATATATTAATAAGATCTCCTTCTCCTTTGGGATTTCATGATTAAATGTGCTTGTCATTCTATGGCTTCAATGGTGGTTTCATCATTGATATTTTTCTCGATATTTGTTGGTTATAAGTATGTTTTATTGGAGACTTGATTTATGGCTCTCATTATGTTTTGATTAGTAGATTAAATTTTAATGAATGGATGACCTAATAGATTATCTTGCAGCTATCATGAGGAGGCATCAGTCCTTCTTGATGATTCTCAGATAAGTATGAGACCCATATGTTCAGATGTGTATTTATGACTTTTACATTACATGTTTATGATATGTTTGACAGAATGTTTGTCATGGCTAGCATTGAAATTCCTGAAAAAGGTTGCGATCACATGGATGCCTTGTTGTGGGAATGACTAGAGGGTCTCAGTCACATGGAATTATTTTCATGGGAGTAAATGGGGATCTAGTTCAGCATAACATCAAGTTGTCTCATCAATTGGACACCTGAAGTGGTCTGTTGGCTCCTTAAGGTTCTATAGCTTTTGAGGAAGGTAAAATTGGTCTTGTCTTGTAGGTTCCACTTCCTTAATTGTACATGGGAATTTGAATCATATCATAGTAACTCGTCATGACATCTTTACCCTGATGGACTGGTTATCTTGGGTAAATGTGGGAGGAGGGTGTTACAAATTTCATGTGTTATATCAGGGAACTTATATTAGATCTAGTTCCCAATAAACAACTTTCCTTGGTATATAAATTTCCCTCCTTTGATAATCCAATAAATTTTTATGTCCCTTTGGTGTGTTATCTTTATTTTTGTGTCCATGATCCAATCCACTACAATTTTCTCAATGGAATCAAGGTTCAACTTTATATAGGCCACGTGCTCCATCATCTTTGAGGTGTCCAATAAAGGTGGAAAATATGGTTGAAGGATATTCATATTAAATACATGGTGTAAGTTGAGCAATGGTGGAACATTCAATCCTAAAGAAATATCACCCAAAACCTTGATGATAATAAAAACCCCATCCCAAAATCGTTTGAATGTCCCATGGTGGCTTGTGAGTCACTCTTTAAACAAGTGCAACAAACTAAAAACTTGTGTGGAACCTGATGTTAATCATGTTATTATTTTCTATGAAATTTCCTAAACTTATAGTTGTATGCACTTTATTCATTCGACACTTTTTTTTCTTTGTATTCCTTATTATGAGCATGGGAATACTTTTCCTATGCTAATGCACTTGAAAATTAGACATCAATTGGGGCCAATGGCTAAAAATATGTGTAACTAAAAATGGTTATAGTGGATAAAACTAGGAAGATTTTTCTTGTAACTACATTAAGCACAAGGAGGCCTTTCATCCCATGTATGTGGATGTTTGGATTTATATACCCTATGAAAATTTTTAATCATCTAGTTGTTTACCCCTCTTCATCCATCAATATAGAGATGGAAGGAAACCAATTTAGTCATTTGGTGTCCTTCATGGACCAAAGGCTAGATATTCTTAGAAAACTATTATCTCTATCAACTAGCATACCCTCGAAGTAGGAAAAGGGAATGTCAAACAAAATAAAAAGTATCTATATTCCATGGAAAATCATGTTACATTTTTTTTTTGTTTTCTAACCCATGAGGTATAGAACTAAAAACCTTCACACAAGGAGTGTCTTAACAATACACCCTATTGTCAATTATTTTATGCCTCGTGTGACTTCTTCCATTTATAGATACTTATCTCCTTTTAAGCTAAAAAAAAAACAAGAAGAAAACCATTTTGATGATGAAAAGACCCTTTTCTAAAACCAATCTTGGTTGACATGGTTCAATGATGAAACCATGTGACTTCTTTTGATTAAACATCCAAGGACTCCTTGCTTCAACATGCCTACAAGGGCACTCTCCATGAACATATCAAAATAAAATCTATTTGTAATCAATTATGCATGTATGGTTATACCTTGTTCTAAATATTTGACATTGGTGCAAGTTGAGAGAAAATATCAAATAAATTTGAGCTTAGCCTCAACCCCTCTACCTGGATTCGTTTGAAAATATTCAATGCCCCCTTCTCCAACCCATTATGTGTATATCATGTCATCATAACTATCCCAGAAACATCATATTGTTGAGATGTTTTGTTAAACATTACAAATTTAATCTACATCTTCCCAAATTTTGTATACAAATATTTCAAAGCATCCATCACAACAACATCGAACTAAAACCCACTACTAATCATCTCTTGATGGATCTCCATGCCCTATGTCATAGATCCTAAGTTTGTAATTTTTGAGATAACACAGGAAAACGTGAACTCATTAAACTTGGTATTTGTTATCTTCATTCGATAAAACAAATCCATGGCCTCCTACGTGTAGAGTCCAAAGATTGTCTTACCATGACACCCCTTTTTGTTTATGTTTTATCTCTTTTCCTACATTTCCCACCTAAATAATGCCACATCCACCAGGTTTTGATAAAAGTAAGTAATAATATGTCTTCTTCTTCATGTTTGATTTTATGCCCTATTGTTTTGTTAAAGAATGCAATTGGCTACAGAATTGGTCTGTTTCCATAGCTAATCCATATTTTTGTAGTTGTCTCCATTGTTTGCAAGCTTCAGAAGCTCCAAGTCAGTGACGAAGTATATGGATGAATAGGAAATGGCGCCAGCATGGATCCCTTCCTATCCCCTTGAACCATTTCATCAAGATGAGTGCATGATATCACAGTCAAATCCCAAAGTCAACCATAGGATCGTCGCCAGAATGAAATCCGAGTTTCATCAAAAACTTATCAATTTGCTTTTGGAATAGAAAATTGAAGGTTTAGTGATATAGTTAGTTAGAATAAAGATATCTAGGCTTAAATTGCTCATGACTTTTATGCCATAAATTTGTTATAAAAACTATGGTTGCACTGTTATTTGGTGCTCATCAGATGATGTAATTTTGAGACAGTTCGTTAAATTCTGTTTACAAGCAATAGAACTGGTTTTGTGTGTGTATGCATTACATTTATGGGAGATTATGGACAGATCTATGGGGGGCCCTACGACAGTGACAAGTCTTTAACCAAATGCAATTCAATTTCTTTTCATTCCTTTGAATACTCTGTTTTTGTGTGAGAAATGTAGTATGATGAGTTCACCAATGAATCGTTGTATGCATGAGTGCTTTCAATTGCTTTATACCTAGACTAATTTTCTATTTGAATTTCTTTCTACCTGGTACATCATGGTTCTTTCATTTTCTTTTTATCTAGAATAGTTAATTGTGTTTGCTCCATAGGTATAGATGTTTCTTAGAATGTCTTGTTTGAATAAGATTGAGTAAGTAAAGTGTGAGAGCATTCTTCTTGACAATCGAATTCAGACAGTACTTCTTTTTAGTTTAATAGAATATATTTCTCTTAGTGAATTAGAGCTGTAACCTAAAGACTTAAGATAAAAATCCCAAAATAGTTTAACACAAGTAGAAGTTAGAAGCACTCTCATATCATCCATAGACTAATTCAATAGAGAATAACTCTTAAGTAATTAGGTGATAAATTTAGGAATCGAGACATTAATATAATCAAAAACACCATCTCCGTGTTATAGTGTATATGTACTCATCAGTCTATGCACCCTGGTTGAAAATTTATGATTGATAATTTAAAGACATTAAATTGGCCAAACATTTTGGCATCGTTGTCGGGAAGTACAAATAGAAGTTATAAAAAATAAACTAAAAAAAAATCAAAACATGATATGCATCGGGATAGAGACTCTAGAGGTATATTTGTAGGTAGAGGAAGAAGTTGAATTCCCACAGATCCACTTACTTCACCTAGACTTCGAGAATCCACACCACCTACTCAAACCCGAATTCCTTTTAGAGGTCAACAAAGGCTTCCTGGAATCTCAAGATCAGAAATCCAATCCAAAATTTCACCCACTTCCTCTACTGAAGTTGTAATTGAAGAAAATCATACATCCCCAACTACAGGAGTAATATTTTATTTCCTCCACTCATGAGCAAATTTTGGGAGAAAAATTAGAAGTTCCTAGTGAAGAAGAGGAATCAGAAACTTATTCTGTGCAACCATTGATAGAGGAACCAAAAATATTAGAAGAACATTATATTAGTTCTGAAGAATCTATCATGGCTGAAGAAGGGGAAGGAGAAGTACACAATGTCCATGACGAAGAAGATAAGATTGGAGGAAGAGGAAGAATAAGAGGTAGAGGTAGAGGAGGGGGTAGAGGAAAAGGAAACCAAGATCCTTCTGGATTCCCTATTCTTGATGAAGATATGTTTACAGGAAAAATAGTGTCCATTCAGAGCTTCTAGTCCCACTAACATGGGTAGCTATCTTAGAAACAAACAATTCAAAGTTACTTGTGTTTTCCTTTATGAGAGATAGATGAGAGAGAAGCAAAGAGTACCAACCTTAGTCTTTCGCTTGGCTCCTTGCTTATTTCCTCTCTCCTTTGATAGAGCTTTTGCCACTCTTTTCTCACTTGTGCCACTTCAAAGAACACCTGTAGAGTCAAAGCAGAAGAATACCATCAAAGAATAGAGATATATAACCATAAACAATATAGGATCAAATGTATATTAACCATACACATGCATAAACAAATACAAGATTCAGAGATATATAAGCATATAGAGGAAAACTCAAATAGCTTTATTGATAGAAGTAGTAGAAGAGAGGATTACAACCCAGTTGTTTGATCCAGCGCCATCCTCCCATCATGAAAGCACTCTTCACCTCATGAAAATACTTGACCACCCAACAATACAATGTTTCACAGAGAAACCAACAACACTTCCTTACAAAATACAAAATTCCAGCCTCTAGATCTCTAGGATGAGGGATCCATATCTAGATATTTGCAGGGGGGTAAGTCAGCTTCTAGAATTTTGATTAGTGTCATTTCTCTGATAGTTCTTGATTCCACTTGGAGATTCCGTGATCTCTTACTCATCCCTGGGCGAATTTAGAGAGGCAAGTGTGAGATGAGCAGTTTCTAGAAGATTCTTTGGGTTTCCACCTAGCAAACTACCTCTGCCATTTGTCTACTCTCACTCATCACACCCTGCAGAAGGGATTTTTAGTATGCATCACACCCTCTATGTGTAACAGGTGAGATGCATCGCACCCTCAGCATGGAGCAGTCTTTATGGTCTAGTTTTGACCAATTCTAAGCAGTTTTTCACAGATAACTTGTAGGAAATGATGAAATTAGTTGACCTTGTTCCTTTAGGGTATGAAACAAAAATTTTAGGGGTTTAGAAGCCCTTGGTTTATGGACATATGTGATTGGGGTTGTAGTGCCCAAATATGTCTATAACAGTTTCCCCCTAAAGCATGAGGTCGTAATTTCTTGATGTCGGGTGAAATGCTTTTATCATGGAGGATTCCGAGTCTTTCGAACTTGGAAGGTGACTATTAATAAGATACAATACAATTCATTATCATTCATTATATTTTCATGATCTAGCTGAGGAAGGGCATTCCATGCTCAACTTTATAAATTCATTTTCCATGTACATAGGACAGACAATCGTCTATGTGGGCAGACTGATGATTCTGGTAGAGCCATCATCCCTTAGCTTGGATGATTATCTTGTGCAGCTATGGAGTACATTTTGATTGTATTATATTTTTCCTGAATATATCGCAGCCCGGATGGATGAAACTAGATATGGGGTCTTCAAAATCATTCAATCTTCACCTGAAGTACAAGTCGATCCATGTCAAAATATGTTTTGATGTTGAACATGTAAAGACATCGCCTGATTACCAGCCAATGATGAAAGTTGTTAATAGGCACGAGAGGAATCACTGATAATGATAATGACCCTCAAGGTACTACAGTAAAATTCACGTGGTGTGAATACATGAGTCGATGTCAAACACCACGCAAAATCTTTCAGCCACAGGCTATTGATGTAAACCTATCGCTGGAAGTGAGAAACTTGCCATTGAGGCATGCAAGCTTCAAAGTACTAAAAGGGTTGTTCCTAGGTAAACTTCTTGGATAATGAGTTGATGTTGACAAGAAGTGACCCATCGTAGGAGGGCCTTATTGTATCCAACATCTACGACATGAAACGGAGAAAATGATTTTGTGGAGGTGAAAACGATCTGATGATACAAGGTTCATGGAGGCGTTCATGAAAAATGGAGTGTGAAGGTGTTGCAGCGGATGAGGCATTAGCTAGGTTGGTGAATTCTTTGAGCGACTTCTCTTGAACATATTAGCGACACTGAAATGGATTGGTAGCATTGACCCCAAAAATGGATGGTATAGAGGACCAATGGTGATATGACCGGTAAATGGTATAACCCAACCCAACTCAATCATGGTGATGGAGTGAAAGTATCATGTTCAAGAGTGACCTGCTACCACTAAAGTTCTTCAAGTTTTCTTCCCAATTTTTCCCCAGTCATTGCTGACCAGTACCTATTTATTTTTGTCAAGCTTGAGGAGGATAACATATGCTTTTTCTATAATTTTCCCTTCAGGCAAACCGTTGCTATGTTTTAGCGAGCCTAGCGATAGTGAAACTTTCTCTTGTCTGTAATGGACAAGTTTATCACTATTGTTTTAGAAAGTTTAACGACAAAGTTAATTCGGTCCTTTTTAGTTTTAGAGAGTCTGAAAAGAGACAGAAAGGAAACTCCAATAGTCCTTTTTCGTAGTAATTTCCTTAAGTCCGAAAAAGTATAAAATCATACAAAAGGGATGACTTTTCTAATCACTTTAGCAAGATGGAAAATATAAGCGCTTGATCGTTTTGTGTAATGATCCCTCGGGTCCAAAAAGATTAAAATACAAGAGGGATGGCACTTCCAATCAATTTAACGAGCTAGAGAGGCTTTATATTTTACGAGTCTAAAAAAGAGCTTAAAAGAGACTCATTTTTGAGGAACCAGTGATATTTTCAGGTAGCAGCTGGTTCCAGGTGAGGTTTGGAACTTTTCAATCATGGTAGTGTAAAGAAGGTGGCTAATAGGATCACTCATCACAGCTGTTCCTCAAAAGGGGTAGAAAATGAAGTTGAGGCGTATGATCCGCTAAAAAGTGGAGGTGATGGTAAGAACACGACCAAGGCTCAAAAGCTGATAGCAATGCGATCACAAAAGTTATTTACCGAAGGGTGGGTTCATTTTTTAATGAGCTTAAACTCTAGGGGAACATATGCTCATTAAGGTTTATTTTTTAACGAGCTTAAACTTCGCGTAAATTTGCTTGTGCCATTCGTATAATAAGGATGTCTCTCATTAGTAGGTTCATTTTTTAGGGAGCTTGCCCCATGCGAAACTTTTCTCCGAGCCTTTTGTATGTAAGCTAGGAATGACCAACTACTGTCCTAAGGGTTAAAGAACTACTGCGGTTAGGTAGGATAGTTTCTCGATGGGAAACATTTCCTTTACTTTGTCGGTGCTATTGGCCCTTGCAAAGGTGAATGGTTGATCAATAAAATCACATAACTTAAGCAGTTGAAGTTAGTAAAAACTACGGGGTTAGAGTTATGCTGGTCACTTTTCATTTGTGTAAAAAAGGTTTGCATGCCCCCAGGTATAAAGAGAAGTAGGGTTTCCAGGTTACCATACGGAAGTTCTTGCATTAAAGCAAGATTGTTTTGTTCGCATAGCAGCCAAAACACTTTCTTGGGTTTGTCCATCGAAATAAACAAAGGTGAATGGTGGGAGCTTCCAATCACATAACCTTTGACGAGGGAATCTTATTCTAGACTAATCCCATTTTCCTAATCGGGTGGGTGTGTCAGACTAGTCATATATCCTACGTGGAAACCTATCTTTTACTTGGGGTTTTCCTGCCGAAGCAGGCCAGGGCGCGTGCCCCCTGGGTTTAGTCACATTCACTGAATCACTTGCAATCATCAGGTCGACGAACTAGAGATTGATGAGACATTCCTTAAGCAAAAAGACCAGTTAGGGATGGAATTTGACTAAAAGCCGTGTTTGAACCAGGGAATGAAAGCTAGTCAATGAGCTGGACCATTTTGCTTTCATATGGGAAACACATCACTCGAAAGAGTGAGGAAACAATAACTCCCATGATATAAATGTAGTCATGCCCAAGGAGTAGATTGTAATCTAGAGGCCCTTGGAATACCATCATGTTTAGATGAATGGTTTTCCTTCTCAAATTTATAGGCAAATTTGGAAGGATCCCTAACGGTCGACTGGTTCCTTTATTGAAGCCTGACAAATTTCGAATCTCAGGCAAAAGCGATGGCGAACCAAGCACTTTCCCAGCAGTTGAGGAAAGGATACTCACGGAAGCCCCTTCATCTATGATATTGCCAGCCATGATCATTCTGTAAGCTTGTACTATGATCCGGAATGGCACATTAGATGGCAGGCGGGGTCTCGCTAGTAGATTCCAATCATAAGAAATGACTAGATTGGAGGAGGGACCGAATAGATAGTCGAACGAATCTCTTGAACTGAGGAACTTCCTTCTTGCGGTAAAGGAATGGGTATATTTCCCCCATGTTCATCGGATTTTGTGTTAACAAAAAGAATTTGAACAGTGTCATTCTCATTCTCTTTGGAGACTGTATCATCTGAAGGAGAACCTTCTGAAGGCAAGACTGGGTCGATTGCCGTCTCAACCTATTGACTTTGGTCCGATGTGGACTCAGAGGGTTTATCTTCAATGATAGGTGTTTCGATCGACAACAGAGGTGTGTTAGTCACAGGGAAAATTTTAAGAACCCCCCCTAAATTTATAAATATAATAAATGGGCGAATCTCCATGGTATATAGGAAAAATGGAAGGC
>APFE031620761.1:0-28140 GCA_000404065.3 Pinus taeda
CATAAATATAAACAAGGGAGGTACTGGGCGCTTGAGATGGGCCCAACCCCAAGAACTACAGCCTCCCAAGAGAGATTTAGAGCTGGTGCAAAGCTAGATCCATCTTTATTAACCAAGAATGAAAAGTTACATCAAAATTGTCCACAAGGAGATCTTGAGAAAGAGCTGAAAGCTAAACTAATCCATGGCCTACAAATCGAATTACAAGCTAGCTAACTAATGGCTAAAACAAAATGACTAACTACCAGCTAAAAATGACTATCAAATGGCTGCCTACTAGCTAACCAAAATGAGGCCCCAAGCCTTCTTATTTATACAATTTGAGGACCCAACAGTCCTCCTAAAAGTTAGGGACTCGGTTGCCCAAGACTGGTAGTTAATAGCAGTCCAACTTGACTTGCTTGGCTGCCCTTGACTTGTAGTTAACAGCAGTCCAACTTGACTTGCTTGGCTGCCCTTGTGCTCATTGATTTGGTGGCCTTTGAACTCCAAGCTGATGATGGAGAATTCAAGGTAAGGACTTATAAATGAGGGGGACACCTTCCTACAAATCCTCTAGCTTGTTCTCCCACGAATTTGGCTGCCAAGTGCTCATTAAGACCTTCAATTTTGTCTCCAAGTTGACCAACAAGGCTACACAAAGCACCCATTAGACTTGTTGGAATAATGACTAACCAAATTCACTCTATTAACATAAAAATAATCAAAAACATGCAATAAACAAATGAGAATGGTGGACTAAGCCAAATTAGGAAGTTGAATGAGCCCAAATAATTGTACATTTTTGGGGCTCATCACTATCCTAGACACCACTCGTTCCTCAAAATTAGAGTCGTCTTTATACTCTTTTCAGACTCTCTAAACATGAAAATATCGTCGAGTGCTTGTCTCTTCCGACTCATTAAAGTATTGGAAAGGACATCCCTCTTGTATTATTTTATCCCTTTTTGGACCTAAGGGATTACTTTATGAAAAATAACTTATGGAGTTTCATTTTTGTCCCTTTTTAAACTCTCTAAACATGAAAAGGGCCGACTTATCCTTGTCGTTAAACTCGTTAAAATAATAGCGACAAACTTGTCCATCTAGACGAGACCGAGTTTCACTGTCACTAGACTCGTTAAAACATTAAATAGAAACAGGTTTGCCCGAAGGGAAAATTATAAAACAAGCATATGTTATCCTCCTCAAGCTTGAAAAAAATAAAGAGGTACTATTCAGCAATGTGATGAGCCCAAAATTGGGTAACTTATTGGGCTCATTTTGCCTAATTATCCTTGTTGAATCCTTGTTCAATCCTCCATTTTTCATAGATTATGCATTATTTTTTTAGTATGTTTATGTCATTTGTACGAATAAGGGTGGTCACTCTTCCTAGGTGGCTAACACGTGCTTATTTCAGGTTTTTTGACACATGTTGGAGAAAAACTGAGCAATCATGGGCTAGGTGACAGCCAAGCTTGAGGTGAGGATTCGTAGGGGGGTTGTCTATGACATTAAATAGCCCTTCCTCGGGATCTCCACCCCCAACTCCGAGTTCACAGGCCACCAAAAACAAATCTTGAAGGCAACCAAGTAGATTTTGGAAAGGGGATTGTCTACTAACAGTTGGGATACCCGAGTCCCTTAGATTTAGGAGGCCTTCTAGGGCCCTCGTGGTGTATAAACGAGAAGGCCTCAACCTTCGTAAGGGAATTTTAAAACCATTGCATTTTTTGCACTACAGTGCTGTCACTTTCAGCTCATTGTCTTGTAGCCATTTTGGCATAACTTTTGACTGATGACTATTTTTTGATAATGATAAGCAGTCCTATTTTATATCAACTCTGATTTCTCTATAGGATCCATAGCTCTCAGGGTTGTGCCCAACCTGAGAGGCTAGGGCCTCCTTTATGTATTGTTATCTTTCCTTTATGCATCGTTGTTTTTTCCTTTTATGCATTTGCAACGTATTTCTGTTAGGCAGATTAAGTTGTGTTGATTAACTAGGTCACTGTTTATGGTTAGAATTGCTTCAGATGTTTAGAATAGGTTGCTAGGATAATAACAGGAAAAAGCTCCAGAAAAAGGGCCAACAAACACTTTTTGTTTCACCTCTTCCTCATTGGATCGGGGGCTGGAATTGAAGTAACCGTGTTGTCCCAAACAAAAACACTAGTTTTGCTTTGCCATGCAATCATTAGTGTACTGTTTTCATTTGCAGAAGTTGGTTACCTGTTTAGATATCTGAAATGTTTCATTGCATAGTTAATATATATGGTTCTCTTTCAAATAAAGTTGTTGTTCATTCACTTTATTATTAGCTAGATTAGATTAACTAGGACTTTGATTACTTGCAAGACTTTATTGATTGAGTTGAAAGTGCACGGTGCAGAGCATCTCCACCACTTTTTCATCCACCCAAGCTTCATCAGAGCCATCTGTTCCATCTCCTAACTAGCTTCCTCATCTCACATTTGTCCTCTTGCCCACGTAACCCTACCTTTTTGTGCAACCATTGTTTCAGCCTTCTTTGAGCCAATTCAGCCATCTACACCTTCTCCCCACTCCATCCACTAGTCCCTAGGCCACTTCAGACCCCTATCCTACCTCCACATCCATTCCTTCATCTTCCCTCACTCATCCATCCTCCAAAATCCCATTTCTAAACATCCTGTAGAAATTTCTGAACATCCTGTAGAAATTCCTGAACACATCCTGTAGAACCCCTGCAGACTTCCTGTAGAAGCTCACAAATGAGGTTTCTTGGTAGCCAAACTTTGTGAAACTCTTTGGAAGGGTGTTAGGGACTCCTTAGACCCTCTCTGAACCTTCCTGACCTCTTCCAGGCACTTCTCCTCATTGATCCACCCCTACACAGTCAAGAACAGTGAAAGCATATGCATGATGAAACTGACGACTTAATAAAAAATACAAAAAGATGTTTTCTTTAGATAGAGGTAGTCTAGACACATGTATTTTACCTTCATAGAAGTAATGGCATCTCTTTCAGTATTTTGCATTCTCTTCTTTGCGTCAGTAGGACTAGCTGGTATAATTAGGGTTTTTTAGGGTTTGCGCTTTCCATCAGTTTTTCAATCTCTTTTCGCAAATAAATTAGCTACCTTCAGAACTAGCTTCCATCCATCAGTTAGCAAGCTTCTTCTCAAAGCTCATAGAAGTTGGCTTGAGCCCCTAGCAAACTTATGCCAGCTGACCAAGTGACAGCTACAATAAGAGCTAGTACTTGTGCATACAACACCGTCACTTCCAAGTTTGTTACGAACTATCGGGTTGATAAAAGTAAAGAAGGGAGTCCCATGAGTTGCAGCATTATTGCTGCAATACCGGAGCCCACCATCTTTTTGGCGCTATTGCCGTGGAAGCATCAGAGTATTGGTGATTGTTGCTTTTCTTCCATTTTCTCCCACAACCTTCTGCTAAGTAGTTTATTTCATTTCCATTTTGCAATTTCATTTTCGCAAAAGTAGAGTAGACATTTCCAGCTTTCATAGATTAGCATTTCAATACCGCAATTTCAATTCTGCAAGCGTAGCCTAGCATTTCAATTCTGCAATTTCAATTCTGCAAGCATAACTTAGCATTTCAATTCCGCAATTTCAATTTTGCAAAGTAGATTAGTCTTTTCCTGTTTTCATTTTCATTCCACACTTTCATTTAAGTAAGGTAGTTAGTTGCAGTTCAATCTATTTTAGTTTTGCAGGTTCCGGCAGAAAAAAATAAAAAGCAACCAAAATTCTTTCCATTTCATGCCTCGTAGGAATAGAGATAAAACCGGCAAATTCTTACCCAACACCCCCACCACATCACTGAGTCAACCTTCTCTCTTCTCTGGTGACAGTGAGCCAGAAGAACCTATAGGTGAACCTCCTGAGATATACGAAGATCCTATCATAGAAGAAGAGTTAGAGAACACTCCATCTGAAGCCATGGCTGAAAACCGAAATGGTAGAAGAGAAGATGAGAGAATAGAAGGTGACTTTCCTATTCGAGAGACCAATGGAGACATGAAAATGAAAAACATAAGTCCCTCAGCTTTACCTCACTTCCATGGATTGACTACTGAAGACCCTGATACCTTCCTGTTTGAGTTTGTTGTCCTTTCTCGAACTTACGACTATGCTGAGGACAAGAAAAAGTTGAAACTCTTTCCCTCTACCCTCAAGGACGCAGCATTACACTGGTTCATGGGGTGACCTGGAAACGGTGTCACCACTTGGGTTCAGATGCAGCAAGCTTTCAATGCCAAATACCGGGACTACTGTAGGTCCAAGGAAACCAAGGGAGAAATCTTTCGAATGACCATGGGAAGTGATGAGTCTTTATAAGATTATGAGGAAAGGTTCCAACTTAGTTATAAATGGAACAGGTGCACACTTGACCCGGAATCTTTGAAGCTGGTTCTGCTCCAAGGAGTCCCTGAAGACCTCCTAGACAACCTTCACATGCTAGCCAAAGGGGACATCTACCAACTACCTTATGAGGACATAAAAACCGTGTTTAGAAACCATTCTAGGGCGGCCCGGAAGAGAGGTAGGGAGAATCCACTTTCAGCTAGTACCACCTTCTCCAAGCATGAGTTTGCTAACCAGATGGAAGACCTCAAGAGTGAGATGAGACAGAGTATTGCCATGCAACTTGATACCTTCCGAATTCAGCAAAAGAAAGAGGAAGCTGAGAGGGCTTTGGCCATTTTTTGTCTTAGATGCACGAGGAAGCATCCTAAGAATGAGTGCCCATTGCACTCAGTAGAGGTATGTTTCATTTGTGAGGAAGACCACCCCACCCACCAATGCCCTACCTTGCCTAGATTTAAAGCCATGTACCAAGGGACTAAGGTGGCTACTGAACCTCTCTACTTCCTCAACCAAAGGAGGCCACATGGGCCCAGACCTTACCAGTAGGGGATGTAAGGGACATCCCAAGCTTATTATAACCTGAACCAATCTGCTCATATACCTTCTTGGGGCCCCCCTGCTCATCATTCCTGGTCCGTACCTCCTCCGTGGTCTTACCCATCTCCATACCATACTCAACCTACTCCTCATTCGTTTCACTCACATGCCCAGCCACAACCTCAGTGGAATGCACCTCAACCGGGGTGGAGACCTCAATACAACCCTCCTACCACCATTTTGGCTCCACTGCCAGCTCAACCACAATCGTTACCTCCTGCTCCTCCAAGACAACCCCTGATGCCTGCTCAACCGAACCCGAACCCCAACAACAGACAGGCCCAGTAGGTATATACTTGGGAGACAACATGCCCTACCTATGCTGTGGAGATCCAGGAGATCAACCCGCGATCTGGGAAGGTCCTTCCAGAGCACCAGCCTCCTCCCCTAGAGGAGGAGGAAGAGAAATAGGAAAGTGAACCCCAAGCCATTCCACCCTTTCCTGAGCGACTCACAGTAACCACACAAACCAACCCAGAAGAAACTGAGCTTCTGGGAGAACTCAAGCAGTTGTGTGTGAAAATACCACTTCTCTAGGCCATAAAAGATGTACCGATATACAACAAATTGATTAAGGAGAAGTGTTTCAGGCACCCAGCCAGGCGAAAGAGAGATGCCTCAACTATCAATGTCATAGGACAACTGTCTGATCTTATGTTGGGGCAAGTAATCTGTCCAAAGTATTTGGACCCTAGGAGTCCTGTAGTTGATGTTCACATCAATGGCACCAACATCCCCCACACCTTGATGATCTAGGGCCGCCAAATGTGATGACCAGGGACACCATGCTTAAGCTCAACCTTCAGAGTTCCTTAAGGAAGACCTCGACAGTACTGCAGTTGGCATACCGCTCCAGCGTGACTCCCGAAGGGATTGTGGAAGATGTCTTGATCTCTGTTGACTCTTGGGAGTACCCTGTGGACTTCTTGGTCCTTCAGCCAAAGGCAAAACTCACTAGATATCCCCTCATTTTGGGAAGGCCTTAGCTAGTTACTGCAGATGCTTACATCAGTTGTCGAGCAGGAAGCATGACCATAAAAAATGGGCCTATGTCCAAATAGCTGGTTCTATACCCTCCTGCCCAACCTCTGTTAGAACATGACTTACTCCTCTGGTTGGAAGAAGGAGATGATGATGAGGTCTACTCTGCACCATTATGCACAGTGGAGGCCACCAGGGGAGGTCCTCAAAACGAGGATGATTTGATTGAGAACTTAATCCAAAATCCTCCCCTCGGTGCACTATCCTTGGAAGAGTTGGTGGAAGATACCCAAGCCAGTGCTTTAGTGGACCTACGGGTGATTGATCCGACCACTCCCAAAGTTAATAATGTGGAGTTTGGCCCTAAAAGAACCTTAAAGATCAACTCCTCTCTCTCTCCCTCTCAGGAAAAGGAGCTATGTAGCCTCTTGAACTGCCATTTGGAGGATTTTGCCTAGAGCTACAAGGAAATGAAAGGAATCCATCCTTCGGTCTGTACCCATCATATTTACATTAAAGAGGACTGTAAACCAATCAGGCAACCTCAGAGGAGAATGAATCTAGCCCTTAAGGACATTGTTAAAGAAGAAGTGTAAAAATTGTTGGATGCAGGATTCATCTACCCCATCTCGTACAGCGAATGGGTTTCCCCTCTGGTGTTGGTACCCAAGAAAAATGGGAAGTGGAGAATCTGTGTAGACTAAAGAGAACTGAACAAAGCCACCAAGAAATACCACTTCCCTTTTCCTTTCATAGATCAAGTGTTGGATGGACTGGCAGGGAAGAAGTTTTTCTCTTTCCTAGATGGGTTCAATGGGTATAATCAGATCCAAATCAGCCTGGAGGACCAAGATAAGACCACCTTCACTTGTCCATGGGGTACCTTTGCCTACCGAGTCCTTCCCTTTGGGCTATGCAATGCTCCTACCACTTTCCAGAGAGCTATACTGAGCATCTTTGCCGAGCTGGATCATGATTCGGTGGAAAGCTATATGGATGACTTTACTCCTTATGGGTCTAGCTTCGAGGAAGCCTTGTCCAACCTGGGAAAAGTTTTAAGCAAGTGAATTGAGATGAACCTATCCCCCAGCCTTGAAAAATGTGAATTCCTGATGATTGAAGGGACCGTGTTAGGTCATACCATTTCTTGCCAAGGATTATAGGTAGATCCTAACAAAATTGTGATCATAAAAAAGGTTCCACCTCCTCAGAAGGTAAGAGATGTTCGAAGTTTCCTAGGCTTAGCGGGATATTAAGGAAGATTCATTAAAGATTTCAGTAAGCTAGCCTCACCATTATTTGGCCTCTTAGGAAAGGATGTTGAGTTTAAATGGACTGACGACTGTCAAAGGGCTCTAAATGAGTTGAAGGATAAGTTAGTGTCCACCCCAATTTTGAGAGGCCCAAACTAGGCCCTACCTTTCCACATCCACACTGATGCCTCGAACAAAGCCATAGGGGTAGCCTTAGGAAAAGTTGAGGAAAAACTTCCATATGCCATATACTTTGTCAGCAAAAACTTGTCCAAGGCAGAAATGAACTATACTGTAACTGAGAAGGAGTTCATGGCCGTGATCCATTCCCTGAACAAGTTCCAACACTACATCACTCGATATCAAACATTTGTACATACTGATCATGCTGCAGTTAGATATTTAATGAATAAGCCTGATGTGAATGCTCGTATTATTAGATGATTACTTTTGTTGCAGCAATTTGATTTGACTATCATTGACAAAGCAGGTAAAGAAAATGTTGTTGATGACTTCTTGTCTAGATTGGATTTGCTTGCAGGTGAAGAAGGAACAGTGGATGACCAGATGCCCGATGAACATCTTTTTTATATCTCAGTACTCTCTCCGTGGTTTGCTGATATAGCGAACTACTTGGTCTCAGCACAATTCCCTCTACATCTATCCTCAAAGGAGAAGAGCAAAATTGTGAGGAAGAGTGCCCCATTCACTTGGATCAGGGGCAACCAGTTCAAACTTAGCCCCGATTAGATCTTAAGGCGTTGTGTTAGGGAGGAGGAAGTCTTTGACATCCTCCTAACCTATCACGATGGGCCCTGTGGAGGACATTTTGCAGCAAGGAGGACTGCCTTCAAAATTTTACAGGTAGGCTACTATTGGCCCATTCTTCATCAAGATGTCAGAAGATATATCAACTAATGTGATCGATGCCAGAGGATGGGGAAACCGACTCCAAGGGACAAACTGCCTCTCCAACCTCAAGTGACCCTTGAGCCATTTGAGAAGTGGGGTGTGGATTTTGTGGGTCCTATCAACCCTCCTTCGAGGCAAAGGTCTTACATCATTGTGTGCACAGACTACCTGACAAAGTGGGCAGAAACCAAGGCAATCAAAGTAGTGGCAGAGGAAAAGGTGGCTGAGTTTTTAAGAGAAAACATCTTCTACAAATTTGGCTACCCAAGAGAGTTAGTCACCGATCAAGGAAGCCAGTTCACCTCCAACTTAATTGAAGACTTGCTCGCTCATCACAAGATCAAGCATAGGACTTCCACCCCATATCATCCTCAAGAAAATGGGCAGGTGGAAGTCACTGATAGAGCATTAGAAGGGATTTTGACTAAGGTGGTGAGGAGCAACAGAAAGGATTGGGAAAATCACTTGGTTGAGGCCACTTGGGCTTACAACAGCACTTGTAAGACCACAACCAGTTTCACACCTTATGAGCTGGTCTATGAGAAGAGAGCTTTGTTGTCAATCGAGTTCGAGTACAACACATTGAGGATGGCAGCCCAGCTAGACCTAGATCTCAGCCATGCTCAACGTGAAAGGTTATTGCAGCTGAATGGGTTAGATGAACATGGAATGTAGGCCCTCCTCCACTTAGAAGTGGTTCAACTTCAGAGGAAGATATGCCATGACCAGCACCTTAATGACAAACAATTCCAGCCGGGAGATTGGGCGCTGTTGTATGATTCCAGACATAAGGATTTCAAAGGGAAGTTGAGGACAAGATGGCTAGGACCATATGCCATGGAGAAGTGCAATGACAATGGTTCCGTCCTTAGCCGGACCATTGATGAAGAAGCCATCCCCATGCTTGTCAATGGGCATCGACTAAAGATCTACAAGAAACCCCTTTCGTGGCAGGAGTTCATCGAAACTGTGGGAAAATCAGTGCTGGTAATAGAGAAGGGTTCTGCCTCTGTTTTGGCCACACCCTGAGCATCATCATATCAACAATAAAAAATAATAATACAATAAAAAAAGATCCTTGGGTGAAAACCTCTCTCAGGCGCCCAAGGCAGATGGTAGGGGTGAAAACCTCCTTGAGGCGCCCCTGCTATCTCTCTGAAAATAAGGAATTTGAATAAAAAGACCCTTGGGTGAAAACCTCTCTGAGGCGCCCAAGGAAGATGGTAGGGGTGAAAACCTCATTGAGACGCCCCTGCTGTCTCTCTTAAAAAAAAAAAAAAAAGAGAGAGAAAAAGAGAAAAAAGAAAAAGAAGGAAGAAACAGAGAAAAAAAGCAAGTTTAATACCTGGAAATTGTTGTAGGTTGCAGGAATACAATGCAGAAAGGAGGCCTCCCAACAAGGACAGGGGTCCCTACCAAGTTACCAAGCATCCTCACATACACTCCCTCCATGGACACTCATTTTTTTCAGGATTCGGATACAATCTGGTCGTGGTTCAACCTTCTACAGGAAGCTACAAGACTTTCTACAAGAAGTTCTGCATTTCTACAGGAAACATCCTATAGAGCCTTTGGGGGGGCCAACATCGATTATGGAGAGGGATTTGAAGCTTGAAATCTATGGATGAGGCATGCAACCACTCTTTTCTTCCATCCTCCACTTGTTTCATCTCCTTCCACCACCATTGCCACCATCTGGTTGAATATACCTGCACAGTCATACAAGAATCCTGTTTTCTCAAATCAAAATTTGTTTTTTTCAAGTGAAAAATAAAGCATGCAAAGGCTTGCACACTTTACCTGTCAAGGCTCCATCAGGACCCTTCATCTGTGAACGCAATTGTGTTTGTTTCCGCATGCACCCCAGGAGGAGAAACGACTACAGGATGTCCTACAGGAATCCTGTAGCAGCTGATCCGGCTGGAGCACATACCATGGAGAAACCAGCAGCTCACATCAAACGAAGCCGGTGCATGTAGCATTCACCACCAGAGGGTCTGGTATCGAGGTATGTATCCAGGATCAGCTAATGAAAGAGGAGCTCCAGCACCTGTGCACGAAGTAGCAGCAAGCAAATCCAGCATTCCACATCCCGAAGCCTACAAAACACGTCCACTGCCGCATAGGTAAGTGCCTAACCTTATTCGTCGAATTGCATGAACTATACTCTAAAATTTGCATGACTCTGAAATGGGCGGATTGAACAAGTTTGGTGGCCAGTCAACTGGCCACCCATAGCCAGTCGGATGGCCTCGTAGGATCTGAATGAGCTTGGTTATGCCAAAAGGACGGGAAGTTGACACGTGGGAAGTGTCCAGTCAGGGAGAATCGACAGTGTGACAGAAATGGTGATGGTGAATGCAGAAGGAAGGATTCGGCGGTCAGAGACACGCCGAGGAATGATGGCTATGACGTCGGCCAATGGATCAGCTTAGACAGCTCACCCACGTGCCATGAATTCTGCAGCAATTCAAATTGGTCGGTCGAATAACTCATGGTAAATTGCTGTCATTCGCACTTGCAACCGTTTTTGCAGCCGAGTACACGTCCTCCTCCTCTACAAGTTGTTAGCCCAAGCTTCTCGATCTGTTCCAACATCCTTCCGTAGCTCAGACTTATCCATAACCACCGTGACGTCCTCCAGAAGCCGGAAAAGCTTTCTACAGGAAGGTTCGCTACAGGAAACCCAGCATTACGAAGAAGCTTGGACTGTTTACGTTGAGGGTGGAAATTCTCAGAGAGGTAGGCCCGAGCACACCATTCCCATGCAAAATAGTTCAAAAGGTTGTGAATTCGACGTGTAGGGGTAGAAAAAATTAAAAAGCAAGTCTGTCTATGAATCCAAAAGCAGTTTACTTATGGTTGCATGAAATTGCCTTCGTTGGTTTGCGTCCAAAATTTTCTCCACGAGTCCTGAGTTAGATTCCTCCTGTAGAGAAGATGAGACACTGTCAAGGCTAACCAGTGAAAAACTGTGAATTTTACATGATTATGTGTATGTTGGAAACATAGCTCTGCACTCTGTTTAGAGAAAACCTGAGTCGTCCTTCTGTACACGGGCAGTCAAGTTTCAAAACCGAGGAATTGATACGAAGTGGCCTACAGATACCATTTTCAACATTGTGAGAAGGAAACACACATAGAATTCTCTTTTTGCTCAAAGCACAAGCAAAAACAGAGTATTTTTCACCATGCCAGGAGGGTTTATCAGAAAGGAACCCTCAGAGTCCAAGAAACTACGAGAAACTCCTGAGGTGGTAGACTTATTTTTCCGTGCACACTGGATGACATTCTGTGAAAAAATTCAAGGTCACAATGATGAAATCACAGAGGAATTCCTAAGGTCCCTGAAGCCGAAATCAAAGACACTAGCCACTGTCAACTTCAGAGGATTGATCCTAAGACTCACCCCACAGCTCATTAGCAGAGTCATTGATCTACCGATGGGGGTACCCTAGGATAAAGAGGAGAGGAAATTGGGCCAAAAGGATAAAAAGGATTTCTTCTTGCCAGAGGAACTGTTTTCAGAGGATAAGAATGGGGTCTGAAGAACTAGCCTACAACCATTTTGGAGCGAAGTCAGCCTCCAAATTATGGTTATCATTTGGTTATGGTTATGGTTATCATTTCCATGTATTTTAAGGCGAGAAGAAGCACAAGGATTAAAACCGGTAGACCAAAGGAGAAACAGTCCAAAGAACCAATTACAGTTGAACACCCCATCCAAAAAAAAGACATCTATAACATATGAGCGGGGAAGCCCAAAGACATCCACATGGAAGGAAAGGATGGAGAAATTGAACTTGGAGGCCTCTCTACAGGATGCCGAGGCTGCTCTACATGAAACTTTGGCTAGGCTGAAAGAGACCGAAAAGATGGAAGAAAAAGCAGCCAAGTCATCACAGGAGGAAGAGGAGGCCGATACCATTATGGAACCAAGCCCCCAGCCCAGCCTGGGCTCTTATTATAACTTCTTAGAGGTCGGGAAAATCATTCCTCAAAAATTCACAGTGCCACTTTTTCTAGCACTAGAGGAAGAAAGAGTACAAACCCACACTTGGAGAGGCCACAGCAGCCAAGGACACCACAAAAGAGCCTCAGGGAAAAGAAGGAATGCAAGATGAACTTGAGGCACTAAATCGACAACTAGAGGAAGGGGAATTGCAAGCAGGCCTAGAGATACAATCTCTAAAACAACAGATACAAGAGAAGGAGGCACAATTAGCCTACATGGCCAGTTGGGCAATGGAAGCTATGAAATGTAGGCAGCCGGCCAAATCCTATGGCCTATACCTCAAGGATCAGTGGCCGCAATTTCAAATCAACACATTGGCACAGAGGGGTATCACTAAAATCTAAAACCCCCAACAGTTCATGGATTTATGTAACAACAGTTCCTCAGAAGACAAGGCCAAGCTATCAAAGTTCTACCTTCATAATTTGGCCCTTCCAAACATGACCTCGTGGGACCCCAACACAACAGTAGGGGACATGCAACTTATGGCAATGACCTCATGGCTAAACCATGAAGAAAATAGTGCGGTAGAGGTCAAAAATGTCATGGAACGAGAACTACAGGAACCGTTGCTGATTAGAGCAGAGCCAAGGGACCCCTTAGCATTGATATCCGCCCACCAGCGCCTAGCAACCAACTCTCAGGCCATGTTAGAGTACATGGATCGACAGGCTCAGGCCATAGCACACTTTGAGGATATGGAGCGACTATTGGGGGACAAATATGTTCATGCTTGCACCCGTAGGTGGAACACATTGTCCCACAGCCTCAAAATCAGGGAATACCACACTCCAACTAGAATGAGGGAGGCCTTGGCACGAGTGTCTCTCTACAAAAAGTCTATGCAGAATCTTCAGGCCAGCTGGATAGGCCTCAAGTTAAGTCCACCTTTACTTTTGGGGTTGTTATAAGGAGGCACAGAAGAAGAAGAGCATAAGCAGTGGTAAGAGGTGGAAAGGAAGGCCAGATTCCATGACAGTGAAGAGGATACTACTTCAGAAGCCTGGGATGTGAGGGAGGCTATCAAAGCAATTAAGGATGAGGAGCTGGACTAGTTTCTCAGAGGATGAGAAACCCATTTAGCAGGGGGGTGATGATGAGCCCCAAATTGGGTAACTTATTGGGCTCATTTTGCCTAATTATCCTTGTTCAATCCTCCATTTTTCATAGATTATGCATTAATTTTTTAGTATGTTTATGTCATTTGTACAAATAAGGGTGGTCACTCTTCCTAGGTGGCTAACAAGTGCTTATTTCAAGTTTTTTGACACATGTTGGAGAAAAACCGAGCAATCATGGGCTAGGTGACAACCAATCTTGAGGTGAGGATTCATAGGGGGTTGTCTATGACATTAAATAGCCCTTCCTCGGGATCTCCACCCCCAACTCCGAGATCACAGGCCACCAAAAACGGATCTTGAAGGTAGCCAAGCAGATTTTGGACAAGGGACTATCTACTAACAGTTGGGACAGTCGAGTCCCTTAGATTTAGGAGGCCTGCTGGGGCCCTCGTGGTGTATCAATGGGAAGGCCTCAGCCTTCGTAAGGGACTTTTGAAACCATTGCATTTTTTTCACTACAGTGCTATCACTTTCATCTCGTTGTCTTGTAGCCATTTTGGCATAACTTTTGACTGATGACTATTTTTTTTTTTTTTTGTAAGTAAGCATTTGTATTAAGAAACAAAAATATTGTACAAAAGGGCTGCCCGAGCTGACTGGAGCCCGAGGCATAGCAGAGGACAAGACATCTTGACCAAAAGACCTCCTACAGAACCCCAAACAAACAGGGCAAACGGCAAGGATGAAATATCCACCTCGGCTCTGAGGAGTAGACAGGAAGAGAGCAATGTTACACAAGAAGCTAACGGACTGGCTAGGAGTCAAGAGCATTACGGGGGATTCAACCCAGCTTGGGTGGAATCCACAGTTTGGCCCTTTTTACCTTTCTTCTTACCAACTTTGACCCATCCAAATTGATCCTGAATGGATGGTAGAACTTGCAGCCTACGCTGGGCTGACGTGGAGATCTCCTTGTCTGAGTCCGAAGGAGAGGTCTCAAGAGAACATTTCTGTGAGAGCGAAGGGGCGGAAGACACCTCAGGACCAGTTGGGGGCAGGTCTTGAGCCAGTGGAGCATCCATCTCTTCCTCAATCACTTCCTCTTCATCTGAGCTGGAACTGAAGTCATCCATGGGGGGAGGGTCACAAGGCTTCCAGCTTTTGGATTTCGTCTTAGGAGCTGCCTTCCTTTTGTGGGCTGGGATTGCTGGGCATGATCTATGAAGGTGCCCAGTGAGATGACAAGTTCTGCAGTGAAACGCTGTGTTCTCATAATCCAAGGTTTGCATCCAATGGAAGTCTCCAACCTTGAGAATAATCTGCTCTGGTAAACCTTTACTCATGTCTATTTCTACGCATATTCTGGCGAAGGTGTAGATGCCTTTTTCCCCTCTGGAGGTATCTGTAGCTAGAAAGCGGCCTAAGGAGTTACCGATTCCTTCAAATACAGCAAAGTGCCATAAATGAATTAGGAGGTTGGGAAGCCGGACCCAGATGGGGAGTTTGGTAATGACAGCCGTGGAGGGATCAAAATCTGGGAACCAGGGGGTTAAGAATAGCCCGGCAGAATCCCAGAACCAGGGGCCCTCTGTCAAAGCTTTTTCATAATCCTCACTATCAACAAAAACTACAATGAAGAACCCTTTAGAACAGAAGAGAACCTTACAGTTGTTAGTCCAATTGGAGTGAACCCATTTGTAGAGATCTTTTGTGCTTGGCCAAAGCCCATTGAACCTGCAAATAATGTCGAATTCAGCAAACAACTGGAGCTGCCTGTCCATCGTTGGGTCCACAACCTCAATGGTGGGGGATTCCTCCAGCTTGTCTACCAAAAAAGGTTTTGGAGCTTGGGCTGGTGTAGCAGAGTGATTGGTTTTCTGAGCATGGACAACGTCTTTGTAGGAGAACGCTTCTGCTGAAGAAGACTATCCTGCAGCCCCTCCTCTTAAGCGAAGAGAGAAAATAATGGAAGCATTTCTTTGAATATCGTAAAAGGAGAGGGGCATGAGATTATCAAGCTATTTACCTTTGAAGAGGAGCCTTTGAGAAGTAGAAGGAATCCCCAACCTGAGGTATAGACTTTGCTTGAGGTCCTGCATGAGATCTGAGGAGCTCACCCATTGAAGCAACGTTTTGCTTGATAGAAGCGCTATACAGATTTGGAAGGATTCAGAATACTTCGCTACCTGCTTTCCTTTACAAGAAAAGTTTGACAGGGGCCCAAGTTTGACTGATGACTATTTTTTGATAATGATAAGAAGTCCTATTTTATATCAACTCTGAGTTCTCTATAAGAGCCATAGCTCTCAGGGTTGGGCCCAACCTGAGAGGATAGGGCCTCCTTTATGTACTGTTATCTTTCCTTTATGCATCGTTGTTTTTTCATTTTATGCATTTGCAACATATTTCTGTTAGGCAGATTAAGTTGTATTGATTAACTAGGTCATTGTTTATGGTTAGAATTGTTTCAGATGTTTAGAATAGGTTGGTAGGATAATAACAGGAAAAAGCTCCAGAAAAAGGGCCAACAAACACTTTTGGTTTCACCTTTTCCTCATTGGATCAGGGGCTGGAATTGAAGTAACCGTGTTGTCCCAAACAAAAACACTAGTTTTTCTTTGCCATGAAATCATTAGTGTACTGTTTTCATTTGCAGAAGTTGGTTACTTGTTCAGATCTCTGAAATGTTTCATTGCATATTTAATATATATGGTTCTCTTTCAAATAAAGTTGTTGTTCATTCACTTTATTATTAGCTAGATTAGATTAACTAGGACTTTGATTACTTGCAAGACTTTATTGCTTCAGTTGAAAGTGCACGGTGCAGAGCATATCTACCACTTTTTCATCCACCCAAGCTTCATCAGAGCCATCTGTTCCATCTCCTAACTAGGTTCCTCGTCTCACATTTGTCCCCTTGCCCACGTAACCCTACCTTTTTGTGCAACCATTGTTTCAGCCTTCTTTGAACCAATTCAGCCATCTACACCTTCTCCCCACTCCATCCACCAGTCCCTGGGCCACTTCAGACCCCTATCCTACCTCCACATCCATTCCTTCATCTTCCCTCACTCATCCATCCTCCAAAATACCATTTCTAAACATCCTGTAGAAATTTCTGAACATCCTGTAGAAATTCCTGAACATCCTATAGAACCCCTGCAGACTTCGTGTAGAAGCTCACAAATAGGTTTCTTGGTAGCCAAACTTTGTGAAACTCTCTGGAAGGGTGTTAGGGACTCCTTAGACCCTCTCTGAACCTTCCCGACCTCTTCCAAGCACTTCTCCTCATTGATCCACCCCTGCACAGTCAAGAACAGTGAAAGCATATGCATGATGAAACTGACGACTTAATAAAAAATACAAAAACATGTTTTCTTCAGATAGAGGTAGTCTAGACACATGTATTTTACCTTCATAGAAGTAATGGCATCTCTTTCAGTATTTTTCATTCTGTTCTTTGCGTCAATAGGACTAGCTTGTAGAATTAGGGTTTGCTAGGGTTTGCGCTTTCCTTCAGTTTTTCAATCTCTTTTTGGAAATAGATTATCTTCCTTCAAGACTAGCTTCCATCCATCAGTTAGCAAGATTCTTCTTAAAGCTCATAGAAGTTGGCTTGAGCCCCTAGCGGACTTGTGCCAGCTGACCAAGTGAAAGCTGTGGCAAGA
The DNA here is from genome assembly GCA_000404065.3 of Pinus taeda. Classification (NCBI taxonomy): domain Eukaryota; kingdom Viridiplantae; phylum Streptophyta; class Pinopsida; order Pinales; family Pinaceae; genus Pinus; species Pinus taeda. Next base: position 16,846 of record APFE031620761.1, read on the forward strand.
GCTAGTACTTGTGCATACAGCACTGTCGCTTCCAAGTTTGTTACGAACTACGAGGTTGATAGAAATAAAAAAGGGAGTCTGAGGAGTTGCAGCATTATTGCTGCAATACTGGAGCCCACCACAATGACTGGGGAAAAAGGGGAAAAAACTTGAAGAATCTATGGTAGCAAGTCGCTCTTGAACATGACACTTTCACTTCATCTCCATGATTGAGTTGGGTTGGGTTATTCTGTTCATTGGTCATCATACCATTGGTATTTCATAATGTCCATCTTTTGGGGTTAACGCTACCAATTCATCTCAGTGTCGCTTGCATGTTCAAGAGAAGTCATCTAGTTGACAAGTCATCCAGTTAAAGTCTCATACACTGCAATACTTTTTTAACCTACATTTTTCATGAACGTCATTCCTGAACTTTGTGTTGTTAGTTCGTTTTCACCTTCAGAAATCATTTGCTTCATTTCGTGTCGTAGATGTGGGATACATCAAGGCCCTCCTATGATGGGTCACTTCTTGTTGACATCAACTCATTATCCAAGAAGTTTGACTTAGAAACACTCTTTCAGTGCTTTGAAGCTTGCATACATTAATGGAAAGTTTCTCTCTTCTAGCGACAGGTTGACATCAATGGCCTTCAACTGAAAGATTTTGCGTGGTGTTTGAAATCCAATTATCTATTCACACCATGCAAAATGTACTGTAGTACATTGAGAATCATCATCATTATCGGTGATTTATCTTGTGTCTGTTAACATCTCACATTATTGGCTGGTAATCAGGGGATGCCTTTCTGTGTTCGACCTCAGAACATCTCTTCACATGGATTGACTTGTACATCGAGTGAAGATTGAATGAGTTTGAAGATCTTAGATCTAGTTTCATCCATCCAGGCTGTGATATATTCAGGAATACAAAAACATCAAATGTACAAAGGCTCTACACATATGGTTATCCTAATCATGGATTATGACTCTATATCTGTAGAATCATTAGTCTGTATCTGCAGACAACTATCTGATCTATGTACATGAAATGAAATTTATAAAGCTGAGCATGGGAATGCCTCCCTCAGCTAGAGCATGAAAATCATATTATGATGATGTACTGTATTGTAACTTTTGCAGGTCACCTTCCAGTTCAAAAATTCGAATCCTCGTGATAAAGCATTTCACCTGACATGAATATTTACGACCTCATGCTTTAAGTGGCGACCGTTATAGACATATTTGGGCACATCAACCCCAAACTTATATGTTGATATATTAGGGCTCATCAACCCCTAAAAGAGTTGTTTCATACCCTAAAGGAACATAGTCATCTGAATACATCATTCCCCAAAAGTTCCATTTGAGAAACCATCCAGAAATTGCCTAAATTGAACCATACTAACTACTCCATTGGCAAAGTGCGATGAATACTGAGTGGTACACTGCCATGGTGCGGTGCATACTATTTAGGCCTTCTATAGGGTGCGATGGGCAAGGATGAACAAATTTTCGGGACAGTTCATTAGTTGGTTGCTCATGGAATCTTCTAGAAACTTCTCCTGTGCCACTTGCCTCTCTGAATTCACGCAAGGATGAACAAGGGAACTAGGAAACCATATCCAATCCCTTCTCTTGTGGAACCAATTGTAACAAGTGGAATGACACTAATCAAACCCCATGGATGACTCACACCCTTGCAAAAATATATAAATTGATCTCCCATCCAAGAGATCAAGAGACTGGAATGTTGTGAATTGTAAGTAAGTGTTGATAGTTTGTCATTGAAGAGAAAGCATTGTATTCTTGTTGGTGTGATCTTGCTATTTCATGAGGTGAAGAAGGATTGAAGCTGGGAGGATGGCACTTAATCACCAACTAGGTTGTAATCCTCCTTTCTATTAACAAAGCTCTTCAAGTTTTCTCCCATATGATTGTGCAATTGTGAATGTTATCATTTGTTCATTATATATATATGATTCTGTAATGTTTATGTTGTAATAGATCACGATTCTTTAACTATTCTTAGATGTTGTACTTGTGCAGTTAAAGTGTGTTAAGTATGGGGAGGAGTTGCAGGATCTGCCAAAGGAGAGAGAGATCAAGCAAGGGATTAAGCGAAAGTTCCAAGTTGGTTCCACTACTTTCTTTTCTTTGTTAGACATAGGAAAAATCATTGAATTGCTTTAAACTACTGTTTCTAAGGTAGCTACCAAACCTAGAGGGTTAGTAGTTCGACAAGACAATAATTTTCCTAGAAACAGCCCTTATCACTAAAACATTATGAAACATGCAAGTTCAGATCCCCTTTAGGCCCCTTTGCTTCAGCCCCTTTCTGTAATTCTCTTTGTATGACCGAGGCCTTGAACCAGGTCCTTAGCCCTAAGGTGCTAGATCCTTTAGACTCCTGTCTGGGGGCCCTTTTCCTTTTATACATAGAATCCTGCACTTCAGCACTTTCTCATGCTTGCCTTTGATATCTCCTCTTGACCCTTGCGATCGCCAATCTATGGGGTTGGGCCCACCTAGGGTATCACAATCGCAATACAAGAGAGGGAGCCTCTTTACCTCCTTACATAATGCTAGCCGATTGTCTGAACGTGGGACCTTAAGAAAGCATGATGCATAAAATATCACAACCAGGAGGGTCTTTCACATATCACAATCGCAAGTTACAAGGGACTTCGGTGGAGGATGGACCTTTGCTTTGTGAGATCGTCGACTACCGATTTGCAATGGATGATGTCATCATTGACACATGTCACTTTGTGAGAGGTGACATGTGTCACCCAGAAATTTCCCTTTAGCACTCTAAAAATACCAAATTAGCATGCCATGTGTCCTCCATATCACCACGTCATCTTCATACTACCATGTCGTGTTCACTTTAGCTGCCATATGGATTCATAGGGACCAATGGTGTTCCGCCATGTGCTCCCCAGGAGGAGAGAGAAAAGGGGCCATCCATGCTTTGTTTTTCTTTGAATATCTTTGTTAAATGAAATAGGCCCCTCCCAGCGATTGAACACTAAAGGCCCAAATCTTGGAAATTTTCATGATATCATTGTTTGGTGATTTTATTACCCTGTGTTTGTGTGCACCCTTTTGCACCTATGATTGTCGATATGCGATATTGGTGCTCTGAATCGTAAACAACCGATACATTAAGTTCCTTGGGCCTCTGACCATTGATATGTGATATTTTCTTTGCCTTGGACCTGCCGATAGCCAATTTGCGATATTGGTGATCGATTGATCATAGATTTTGCTGTCTTCCCCTTCTGCTACTTCAGAAAAGCCTCGGCTGCGATTTGTGATGGCCTGAACCTTAGCCATTTTTCCTTTGTTTTCTAGTTTTGAAAGGGTATCTTCAATTTTCTCTAACTTTTCATCTAGGAGTCCATTTTTGGACTTCCATCTACGTTGAAAAGCTTATTCCAAACACCATCCAGTGGGGAGGGTCCGATTTAGATTTGACAGCTTCTGTGGCTTGGTAGATGGTCGAAATATTCTATGTTGTTTGGTAGTCTTTGTGCAACTAGACCTCTGTTTCCATAAGGTGAAAACATTGGCTGCACCTGAGGAGAGTGCCTTGCTAGCAAGGTGCTGAGAACCTGCAAACTGTGAACTTCTCCTTTGGGTATGGAGTCTTTTCTAAACAAGCGATAATTTTATGAAAGTGGATTTTCCAATGTAAATTGGAAATTTCATATAACAATTACAATACACACCGATATTTACAATGAGTGCAAGACAGATACCTCTAGTTTTCAAAATAGAGTTTGAGGAACTGACCATTTACTGACAGTTCCAACGATTCACCATCCATATTTTCAAGCATGTACATGTTGTTTCCTTTATCTTTTTCAATCTTGAAAGGGTCGAACCATAGTGGATTGAATTTTTTGTGTTTTCCCTTGCCTTCCCATCAGACATCCCATTGGAGAACTAAATCTCCTGGTTGAAGAGGTAGATCCTTGGCCTTATTGTCAAACAGGGATTTTATTTTGTTGGTAATTTGACAATTTGGTCCCCACCTATTCTCTATTTTTATGAAACTCGACCAGCTGATTCCTTCGTGTCAAGGCACTTGGCTCTTCCTCAACGTATTGTAGTAACTTCACCACCAGCATTGCTAATTGGATTGGGATGAATGCAGCCTTACCATACACTTGCTCAAAAGGTGATTTCCCCGTGGATCATTTAGGAGTTACTCGGTTGGCCCATAGGGAAAACTTTAGTTGGGAGTCCCAGTTCCTCTAATTCTCAGTGATGGTCTTCTTCAACACCCTCACCACAATTTTGTTTGAGGACTTAGCCAAGCCATTACCTTGGGGACAGTAGGTAGTGGACTGCCAATAATGATACTGAATTTTTGGAAGAATCTGGTGAATTTGGCAGATTTGAAGACTTGAGCACTTTCAGTGAAAATTTTGATAGGACAACCAAAGAGAGATAATATATTCTCACCCATAAACATAATTACCCTTGATTTTGTAGCGTTTTGGGCTGGGATGGCCTCTACCCACTTGGTGAAATAATCTATGACCATTAATATCCATTTGTGTTGGCCACTGGATGGTGGGTTTATTTCTCCTATGAAGTCTAGTCCCCATTGCCTGAAAGGTTCTCCCACATGCACTGGAATCAGGGGGAGAGGAGAAAATGTTTATCTCTCAACAAAAACTTGGCACTTTTGGCATGACCTAAACTGGGAATGAACATTTCCAAATAGCATAGGCCAGTAGAATCCTACCTTGAAGATTTTATGCTTCCTTAATCACTTTATGGGTTTCGTGCTCTACCAAACATAGTAGCAAAATTCCCACCAGGTCCTTACAGTAGAGTTGACCATTGCATATGATATATTTTTTCACTTTCAACCTTAGAGTTCAGTATTTGGATATATCCAACCCTAGTGGGAACCTCAAGAATAAGAGATAGTGTATGATGTTCTTATACCAGGGTGATCCCTTATATTTAGCATAGATCTTCTGCTTGGATGTTTTAATCCCATTCTGATGATCCTCTGGTATGCCTTCCTCTATTATGAGGTTTATCCCTAGATCTTGGCAATTAGATTCGGATAAAACATTGGCCAACCCCTGGCCTTTTATGAGCTTAGTAGGCTTTATTTTTAGCTACTATTCTTGTATCTTTTCTATCCACCTACCCCTTTTTCCTTCACTGTCTCATTGCACCAGGATGTCCTTGACTGCTTTTGTTGGGACAAATATTGTGATTTATTATTGTAGCACATACATATGAAATGCCTTCAAAGCCTTTACTAGTGAATAGGCTTGTCTCTCCAAGATGTTATATTTCATCTCGGTATCCCTCAAGATTTGGCTGGAGAAGGAGATGGGTTGTTCATAACCATATTTACTCTTCTACAACAGAATTGTGTCAATAGTATGTAGAGAAGCAAAAGAGAAGATATAGAAAGGTGTTGAATAGTCAGCTTTGACCAATACTGGGGCTTCATCCAAAGATTCTTTAATTCTACTGAAAGAATCTCTGGGGGGAAGGGCTCCACTTGACTTCATTTACCTTCTTAAGCATGACCATAATACACTTGACTATTTTTGCGTAGTTGGGTATGAACTTCCTTAAGAAATTTATTCTCCCCAAAAAGGCTTGGACCTCTTTCTTATTCCTCAGTAGAGGAATATGACTAATGGCTTTGACTCATTTAGGATCAATCCTCACACCTTCCTGGGCTACTATGTGTCCTAGTAGCTTCCCCTCACTCAGGGTGAACTAAGATTTCTTTCGATTCAAAGAAAGACCATACCTCCTGCATTTCTCAAAGGTGAGCTTCAAGTGGAGGATGTTCTCTTCATCATTCTTAGACAAGAATGTGATATTGTCTAAATAAAACACCACGAATTTGTATTTCTCCCTTACAAAAGTTATGTCCATAGCTCTCTAAAATGTGGCCCCTTCATTAATAAGACCGAAAGGCATGCAAGCATACAGGAATGTTCGCCACGGGATGGTGAAAGCATTAATTTTCTGATCATCAGGGTGGACTGCCACTTGGTTGTAACCAGAGAACCCATCCATCATGGGCATTCTGACTAAGCTAACCGCCTTTTGTAATATATAATCCATCTTAGGCAGTGGATAGTTGTCTTTCAACGATGCCTTTTTCAGATTTGAAAATCTACATATAGCCTTATTTCTCTGTTCTTTTTTCGAACTGGGACTAAGTTGGCCACCCATTCATAGTACCTTAAAGGCACTATGATTTTTTTTTTGTATAATCTTTCTCACTTATTTTTCAATGGAGGGGAGAAAAAGTGGATTTATTTGCCTGAGTTTCTTCTTGTATGGTTTTATTCCACTCTTTAAAACAATATTATGTTGAATGATGTTAGTATCAAATGCTTTTAAATCCCCATAATGCCAAGCAAAAACATCCTTGTAGATTTTGAATAGATTTAAATGCCTTTGTTTGTATTGCAAGGGGATTCCTTTTGATAGCCTGATCATCTGGGGTTCCTCCTCTGAGTCGATATTTCAATCTTCTACTTGATCGTCTATCTCAGGAGCCATTGGTTTGGAGGCTATGTCATCCTTATTAAAAATCCTTTCCAGTGGGATTAGTATGTGAGGGATGGTATTCCCTTTTAATTATAGAATTTTGCACCCAGCCACTGTGTCTTCCCACTAAGTGGTTTCTTGATATGCCTCTTTCTCTTCTTCTTGATCAATGGTGGAGTTAGCGAACTCCCCAATGACTTCTATGAACCGTTTCACCTACTCGTCGTCCTCGAATACCTGCCAATGCTTGACATTAATAGGTATAGAGGGTTTGCATCTGACTTCTAGCTCATACCTGAGGAGCGGATTTTGAGGGGGCCTAAAACTGCTTGCCACTACAACAAGGGAGTCAGCCATTTTGTTTCCTTCTCTTGGTAAAAATTGGATATTAAAGTCTAGCAAGAAGTTATCGATTAAATCCCACACTTCATTCTGGTAAGTCCCAGTGTGGGGCGTTTAGCCTGGCACTGATTTATGATCTGCCTTACAACCAGCTTAGAGTCTCCATAGATCGTTAGGCATTAAATATTCATATTATTTGCCATTTGTAACCTAAGGAGAAATGCTTCATACTCTGCCACATTGTTGGTTGCCTCAAACTCCAGCCTGAATGAGAGGGGTATCACGCTGCCCTCCATTTCCTTCTCCATTTCCCTCTTTGGAATTTTCTCTGTCAAAGTATAGTTTCCATACTTTGTTTTCATTTGCATGCTGGTGTTCTAACTGCCTTGTTAGGTGTATTGATGTTTCTTCTAAGATATATTCTTCAAGGAATAGGCAGGAGAGGTCACTTTCTTTTCCATGCACTAGGGATTTTTCTGAGCCTTTAGCTGAGGTCACAGTTTTTACACATATGGACTCTCTGTACAACCTCTTTTGTTCACCTCCAAAAGTGGGAATAGTGGCATAAGTTAGATCTAACTTGATAGATTCCCCCACCTTGGAACCTCAAAATCTAAATAAGAGCATGCTGAACCGAGGGGGAATATATGCCACTACTATGTTCATTACTATTCTCTTCACAGGGATCTAAGACAGGTTTGCCACCAAATCCTTTATCATTCCCAAGCATTTGACCGTCTTAGAGTCAAAGGAGTATAGGTCCTTGTAGGGCCTGGTGATCTACAAGCCCAGTTGTTCCATCACTGCTAGGGGCATGAGGTTATGCAAGGCTATGAAATCCAACATGGAATTATGCAATAAGAAGTCATGGATTACTGGGGTCACGTAGAAGGGTGCAGTAGAAGGATCAAGTTCTTCCACATGCGGCCCAAAAACAACCATTGGCCTCTCCTCTTAAAGGTTTAATCTGTCATGGATTGGTGTTGAGATGGATGGATACATGAAATGAGAGACTTAAGCTTTATAGGTAAGCTTCTTTCGAAGTTCAATCAGAGGAATAATAATCTTTAGCTTTTCAAGCTCCTTCTCAAGATTAAATGTAGGTTAGACTTTTTCTATACCTCCCAGCTCTACTTCTCCTTCCTTACCACTAGAAATTTTTAGTAGATCACATGCCTTCTTGTCTATGTGTTCCTTGGAACTATTTATTTCCATACTTGAGGATAATTTAATCTTGGATGAGTAAGGATTCATCTTACCCTTCCCTTTATCTATGACTGGGGGAATATCTTGGGAGAAGTTCCCTGTTGTTGTTCTGGTTCTCTTGACCTCTTCCTCGAAAATCTTAGATCATATTTTCAGTGTGGTTGTGCTTACATGAAACCCGCAAACTATTTATAATAATAATCTATATCCTCCTCATTTGTTGTTTCTTCTCTATCATGACAGGTTTTCTAGTGAGCCATATTTACATGTTCTTCTTCAAAGAAAGTGGAATACAAGTTTCCCTGCATCTCATGTGTATCCAATGATTTTTCATCAAGATCATCTTCTAAATGTATAGGACGAGGGATCTGATCAAGCTGTTCCTTTCTATCCCTTGGAATTATCTACAATGGAGGCCTTCTATATCGGGGTTATAACCCTGGTTGTTGCCTTGAGCATTCTGTTTGGAGAGACTTTTTTTTCTCAAGGTCAAGCTTTCCAACTTTATGTGATAGACTCTTGATGAGTTTATCCAATTCATCCCACTTTAGGTCTGGTGATTCTTTTGTTTGATCGTAGGAGGATGCATCTTATTTCCCTCTTTTATTCTCAATAGGTTCCTACTTTCTCTTGACTTCCTGGATGAGGTGAAATTTTCTTCCACCTCAAGAACATCAATATGGAGTTGATCCAAAGTGGGAAACCTCCTTTCTCTTAAGGTCAAACCAAATTAAGATTCAAAGTCTCACCAAAAATCTACGCGAGCAGTATCTCTAGGAGGATTTATCTCATGAGGGAGGTTATTATACTTCATATTGAACCTTCTTATAAATTCTAATATATCCTCTTTTGGCTTCTTCCTTATAGTGTTAAACTCTATGAGGAAGTACTCATGATTTCTCTTTTCACCCCATTTTTGTGTGAAAGAGTTTTCAAGTTCATCCCACATGGTGATGGAGGCATTGGGTAGGGCTTTAAACCATTTTTTGGCTTCTCCATCAAGGGATTGTACAAAGAGTTTCAAGACCACATCTAGTTGTTCTACGTTTAGTTTCTCAGAAAAAGCACAGAAGGCTTCAATGTGTCTTTATGTAGTGTTTTCATCCTCCCCATTGAACCTAGGTAGAAGTTTTAGGTAGCCCTGGGGCATAGCACTTAGGGGCTAAGGTAAATTAAGAAGGGCATATTTATTCAGCACAAAAATTGGAACAACCATTTGAATTAATGGAGGGGGATTGAGATTTTCCTGAGGAACTTGGGCCAAAAACATAGTGGTTGGAGTGCCTAGATTGAAAGTAGGGTATGTAACGGTTTTAGGAGTAATTCTTGAGAAGTGAGTAAAACCAAGTTGAGGCTTGGATGAGGAGGCTACAAAGACTGATGAGACGGTAGCATAGGTAGTAGGATTTTTCTCCTCCAGGTTTTCCTAAAAAATAATTTGTCTAGGTCAGATACAAACGAGGTTTTCTACTGAGAGGTATCTAAGTGAGTGTGAGGCTTTTTAAAATCCATGATGATAAATGATAATGGGGTTTGTGGAGCCACCAAGGTGATATGGATGCAATTAGAATGCCTTTGCTCACATACACAAAGAGTTCTCAACTTGTCATATACCAGGGGAAAATCCTTCAATATATTCCCTAAAAACGACGCCAAAAGATGTTGTCACTCCCAGAGACAACCTCAAATTGATTACAAGACCAGTGCCTGGGCAAATCTAGATTCTGTGTGTGTCTCATATGATTCTCTAGAAATTGGAGACATCACACACACACACACACACAAACATATATATGGAATGGGTTGGCTTATTCATCTAAAGGTATAAGTCATGTATTTTTGGTACTTCTTCACATATATAGTTCATGGAAATATGTGCATAAAATAGTGGAGGCCGAGTAGTTCAAGGACTTAAATTTTAATAACGTTCTATAGAGAAATGAGAGAGGATAAGAGGAAAGATCAACTAATCACATAGAGCTTAAATCATCAAGAATTCTACATTTAACACATAGAGCTTTAAGAATTAAGAATTTCTACACTTATTTGAGTTACAAGTAGATATAATGGACAAAAGAGAGACTGCATGTTATGATTCATGTAGAACAATTTTAAAGATATAATCTCAATAATCCATACATGCACATGCATTAATAAGTCAATACAAATGAATATGTGGGGAAGTATGAAATATTTCTAGCAACTATGATTTTGCATGAAATCAGAGAAGAAAAATGAACATAATGGGTTTTAACAGAGGTATAGCATACTATAATACTTGAAGGGGGAATCACCACCATTTACTTGATATTCTGATAGATCTTTATTATAAATTCATACAGTCTGAAAGTAACATGTAGCTTTTTCTTTAGAATTTCTGAACCTTTGTAAAGTGTTTCTTCCCCCTATTTATATGGAGAAGGGAGCGTTGAACATTTATTACAACAAAATATCTTCGGCTGAGTCTCAATTATCAGGTCGACTAGCTGTCTTGGCCATGGATGGCTCTGTGGCCCAAAAACATTACAAAATATTAATTTCCTCACTAAAGGGTGGCAAATTATAGGATAACAAAAGTCATCAATCATAAGAAAACATTAATAAAATATCTTCGTGCCCATCCCTGTGATCGCTTCTGCTTCAGGTTGTAGTTTGCTGACGGTATCGCCTCCTGTGTTTCACAGTTGACTCCCGTCATTTCTGCCTTTACTGCTTGAACCATTCATCCTTTAAAGCTGGGAGTGGGCACTATTAGTTTGATGCCACAATATTAGAGGAAAGGACCCCTAGGCAGTACTTCGTCTTCCCTCTGTATCAGACACCATGCTAGATAATCAAGTCCTCCCAAGCTACTAAGTCCTTGTTTACTTCTGTCAGCGTTGACCCTAGTTCTGTGTCATAAAGGACCTTTCTAGATCGCCCCATGTCGAGTTTGAATGCTCCATCTCTCTTATTAGTTTCCACAGCTACCAACCCACCGTGCCTTTAAAGTTTTGCAAAACACTATCGATGCCCTGATATTCCTAGTGATGCACTTATGGTGTAATATGGAGGAATTTTCTAGTGCTATCCTTATCACTAAAACATTATGAAATAGGCGAGTTCCGATCCCCTTTAGGCCCCTTTGCTTCAACCCCTTTCTGTAATTCTCTTTGTATGACCGGGGCCTTCAACAAGGTGCTTAGCCCTAAGGCGCTAGAGCTCTTAGACTCATGTT
>APFE031620773.1:0-17075 GCA_000404065.3 Pinus taeda
ACTTCAATTTTCTATTTGAGCAGATATACCCATGTCTTCTTTATGTAGTCATCTATGAAGGTCAATAAATAATGGCTGCCACTAATTGATGGTGTCTGCATTGGGCCACATAAATCTGAGTGGAAAATATCCAAAGGTGCATTTTCCCTTATTGACTTTCCTATTGGAAACGTCTCTCTATGTTTCCTGCCCAAGATACATCCTTCACATAAGTTGTCCGGCTTTTCTATGAGTGGTAATCCCTTCACCATGCCTTTTCTATGCAGCAAATTCAAACCTCTTGAAATGTCCAAACCTCCAAATTTGAGATGTCCAAATCTCAAATTCCATATCCAATTTTCATCTTTGACCTCTGCTTGATAGTTCACTTGTGTGACAACTGCATATTTTCTTCCATCCTCTTGTGAGTTCATTGATAGTTGTTCTTGTGCACCTTCTTTCAAATATGTTCTTATCTTTAGGGAAAACATTCTATTGTTTGCCATCTGAACCTTTGCAATCAACTCTTTGCTTGGAGGCATATCCAAAATTGTGCACACATCATTTTTGAAAAAGACATTCTATCCCTTTTGCATGAGTTATCCAATGCTTATGAGATTATGCTTAAGATCGGGGACAAAGTAGACATCTTAGATGTACTTCTTCTCCCCCTTCTTTGTTAGGATATTAACTCTTCCTTTTCCCATGGCATAGAGTTTGTTATGAGTCCCTAATGTCACTTTAAATTTCACACTTTCATCTAGGTTGGAAAACATTTCTATGTTCCCTGACATGTAGTTGCTACAACGTGAATCTAGATGACATATATCACTTTGTTTTTCTTGTGCTACATTAAAAGCTAAAAACATGCTATCATGGTTCTAATTTTTTTTTGAGAAATTTACACTTGGTTTGTTACTAATGTCATATTTCTTCTTTCTAAATTCATTTTCATAATGACCATACTTCTTGCAGTGATGACATTGAACCTTAGATTTATCATACCTCTGACCTTGTGCTTGATTTTGGCCTGGGCCCTAACTTGGATTTTGATTACTCCCACTTCCACTTGTGCTTGAAGGGTTGCTTCTTCCACCTCTGTGTGGGTTTCCTCCTCTTCCTCTAGCATATGATCTTGCTTTGCCTCGACCTTGACCAAAGGAAACTTTTTCCTTGAAAGCATGCTCCAATGAGAAGCTTGTTGCAGTGATGCATGAAGCTCATCCACTGAAAACTGTGAGAGATCCTTTGTCTCTTCTATTGCCACAACAATGGCATCAAACCTTGTTGTAAAACTTCTCAAAACTTTCTCAACTATGCTCCTTTCTTCAAATGTCTCACCATGAGACCTAATTTGAGTAACCAACCCAATAACATGTGTAAGAAATGAGTCCACATTCTCAGACTCTTTCATACAAAATGTTTCAAAATATCTTCTCAACATTTGCAGTTTTGCTTTCTTAACTTTTGCCATGCCTTGGTAGGATGTCTAGAGGGTGTCCCATGCTTCTTTGGACTTCGTTGCCACTGCAACACTTGGGAAAATACTTTCATGAACTGCTTAAAAAATGTAGAAGAGGGATTTTGCATCCTTATTTAACATTTGCAGTATTGCTTTCTTAACTTTTTCCATGCCTTGGTAGGCTATCTAGAGGGTATCCCATGCTTGTTTGGACTTCGTTGGTACTGCAACCCTTGGGAAAATACTTTCATGAAGTGCTTAAAAAATGTAGAAGAGGGATTTTGCATCCTTCTTCCCGTGTCCCTCAACAAATCTCTTTCTGCTTGAGACAAAGCATTGTATGTTGCTGCATATGTTGTTTCTTGAAAGCCATTCTCCACCAAATCCCAAATGTCTTGAGACGAAAACAAGACCTTCATTGTAATAGCCGAATAATCATATTTTTTGCCATTAAATTGAGGTATGTGAGGATCAGTCAAGCTTGTGCTTGATGTTTCCATTTCTGAGTGAAAGAAAACACTTTCTACGTTTCAAAAATTCTGCCCTCAAAACAAATTTTAATTGCGAGTAGAAACACTTGTTTTTTTTGCTAGAAATTTTACCCACAACAAAGAGTAAAACAAGAGAGGTGGTAAATTTACTCGTGAAAGATTAATACCATAATGGAACAAGCCACACTTTATATTATATGTCAAAACATAAGGAAAAGCATTCAATTAATACCATAATGGAACAAGTCCCACTTTATATTATATTTCAAAACATAAAGAAACACATTCACAATAAATTTGCTGCAATTTAACCCATTTTCCCGTTCCGCGCACACCAATATTAATATTTTCTCCACGATTTTCTCCTCACTAACTCAAAGACTCTCTCACTCTTTCACTTCCCCAACATACAAAATGACTTTTACATTCATATTTATCTCAACATACAAATTTTGCATTAATACATGAAAGAGTTACATTATAAATGGTTTTCTAAACTTGCACGTGTTGTAGAGTGTGAGCAACAGTGGCAGAGTGAATGCTCCTCGATACTTATTTACTAAACTTCATTAAATGCCTTAACTTATGTGCTGTGTTGGGCAATAGTGGTGTGGAGTGTGGGCAAAAGTAGCAGAGTGAATGCTTGTCGATACTTATTTACTAAACTTAATTAAATGCTTTAACCTCTGTGTTGTGTTGCGAAATAGTCTGCACTGTACTTCTTCTCTCACTTCAGTCCTTTTACCTCCAAAGTATGTTTAAAGCGGTGATTGGGATTAATATTTCCAACAAAGAACACATGGCCACTTTCAAAACGTCAACAATAAAGATCTACAAGATCTCCTCTCTCACGAGCCATGAAGCACAACCAATGGCTCCCGAGCTCCCCATGATGCCACCACATGAGCTCTTACCATGGTCATTACTTGAGCTTCAACTCCAAGATATATAAGTTTACCTTGTGATATTGCTTTATTTTACATTTTATAATTTTTAAAGCCCGTCTCTCTGAATTTTATATAAAAAAAAGGTGAAGAATGGTAAGAATGAATTTTATATAAAAATAAGGTGAAGAATGGTAAGAATGGTATAACACCCCACTGACTATGTGGTTTATCTTAATTTTAGGGTAGATGCTATGTAGTTTATCTTAGTTTAGGGCACATCTACCCTTACTTTATGAATCCTATCCCCTTTGTGCCACCGTCAACTAATGAGCATTTACTTTATTAATGTGCTTTTTTTATAGGAGATGGAAGGGGATGAGCCCCAAACACTCTAATGGAGGGTCATCACTTGAGCTTCATGTCCAAAATAATTTTACATTTTATTATTTTAAAAATCTGTCTCGGATTATTTTATTAAAAATTAAATGTGAACGATGTTTCTACATCTTATATATCTAAATGTTTCCGTTAACCATATCTTTAAGGCACATTTGTCTTTTACTTCTCAATTATCTATCCTTTATAAAGGATAATGGTGAAATAATGAGATTTTACTTTATACACTTCTTTTCTTTTTTCTTTTTCTTTTTTAATTTAAATAAAGAATGAATAAAGGTAAAAACAAATTCATGACATAATGAAATTATTTTTTTATTTTTTTTCTAATACTGAGGTTCAACAATTTTACATATCTTTGTCATAAAATTAAATTACAGATATTTTGTTTTTTACTTTATATGTATTTTTTTATTATATATAAAAATGAATTAATGCATTTTTATTTTAAGTATACTATAATTATTTGATTTAAAAAAAATAAATTTAAACATATTTTCTAATGGAAATTTAAGCAAATTTTTTGGAAGAATAAGTTTGAGCTATATAATCTATGCAACTCAAATGCTTCAAAAGTTTTTCATAACATTTTTTTTGTAATAGCCACGAACCTCCTCCCCATAGCCACGGTGGAAATAGGAGGGATTTGAAAGATTTCACATATCTCTAAATACCAATTGAACCTCCTCCCCATAGCCACTGTGGCAATAGGAGGGATTTGAAAGATTTCACATATCTCTAAATACCAATTGAGCTGCCCCATGACTTCACAACATTAAATACATTTATGCATTCAAAAAAACATTTTAGATAAATAAAATTTACAATCTCACAATAAAATTTATTGTTGAATTGGACTAAAAAAAGAAATTTTCACATACCTTTTAATATTTCTTTTCATTGTAGGTAGAAACAAATTAAGGAACTTTTATTTTTCATTTCTTTTTAAATGAGTGGTGTCATGACACCTAAAATGAAGTAACTGAATTTTTTTTTTCTACCTTAGAATAAATATTTCATGACATGTAAAAAAATTAATGGGTTTCTATTCCTAGCATATTATAACTATTGAACACTTTTTGATCTTTCTTTAGCATATTTAGCAGTGAATTTGCCTCAAAATTAGCATATTATAACTATTGAACACTTTTTGATCTTTCTTTAGCATATTTTAGTAGTGAATTTGCCTCCAAATTAGGCACATATATCTTAAATGGTAAGTTTGAGCTTACTAATCTACACAATTCAAGTGCTCCCCATTCACAATGTTGAATTTATTTATGCATTCATAAATACAATTTGAATCAATCTCACTCTAAAATTTATGGATTCCAAAAAAAATGATTTCCACTTAGAATAAATATTTTTCTATTTTCATGGATAACAATTGAGAAGGCTCATTGAAAATAGATCAAGGACCAGAAATTGTACAGACTATGCTGAAGGGGAAGCACACTTTGTAAGTGAGGTTGATTTCATCGTACCCTCAAACACTTGAATACATTTTTTGGAAGAGGACTCATGAAGGGGAAAAGTGCTCCCTAAGATGGTCTTCAGTCTTCTCTAGCTCTTCCTTATAAAGCTGATAGTCATATTCATCTCCCTTGTCAACTTTGTTGAGATCGAGATAGTCATATTCATCTTCCTTGTTGAGATTTGCTGGTTAAGAACTTAGCTGATAACACTACACTATTCCACTTGTTGCAAACATAGTGAGATCCTCAAAAGGAATCGAGTGGTAGCAAGGCCAGCATTTCTTCCCTGATTTCCTCAGGTGATATTTTATACAGCCTGCTAAGCACTTCATCGTCCACGTTACCAAGTCGTTGGTAACCTGGTGGTACATTTTAAAACAAGTGACTAACAAATGACTGTGGTTTATAAGGATGAGACGATATATTTAGTTGATCTTTCGAAGGAAGTAATGTGCGAAAAAAAGTATTGTTAAGTTTTTTTTGCACGGTATATCTTTTTGAAACAGATCAACTAAAAATATGACCTCACCCTTCGAAACCATAGTCATTTGTTTTAAGTCACCATTATTAAGAGAATTGCTTAGCAGGCTGGTAAATTACTGACCAAATCGGGGAAGAAATACTGAACTTGTCGCCACTCGATTGCCTCAGCAAATCTCGCAGTGTAGTCTCATTAGCTAGGTTCATAACCATCAACTCTCAACCATTGTTGGTAGTCATATTGGTAGTAGAATTCAAATATGAAATATCCCATGAATTTTGAAGAATTTCGAAACTTTCAGGGCGAAAACAAATTGAACACAGATACAAAAATAATTTTAGTTAAATGGAAAATTTATGCAATCTGAAAATCAAAGAAAACGTGGAATCCCTTAGTATGCCTGATTTCTTAAAATCTTTAAGTCAATTTCTATAATTATGTATTTAAAAATATATTTAATTGATTAAAATTAACAATCTTACAATAAAATTTGTGGTATGACCCAAAAAAAAGTTTAAAAAGTTAATGGTATGGCAAAAAAAATTAAAATGTAAAATGTTTTAGACAGTTCCATTATTTGTCACTACTTATTCTAAAATGTTTCGAATAAATATTTGTCTCCATAACATATAAAAACAAATCCATGGGCTTTTATTTTTCACCTCTTCACTATTTTTCACTATACAAAAACAGTCCTCTTCAAAAACAGTCCTCTTCACTATATATTCCTTGGCAAACTTTTGCACTCACTGGTAAGAGGGTTTACAACAAATAAGGTTAAGTCAGATCTGGCCACCAAAAATAAGCCACTGCAGCTTGCTTTGACACCCAGTGTCTTCATACCCAAGGTGTCCCAATCACAACGGACCTTCATCAAAAACCAACGCATGGAAATAACACTGAAACCCCATATATCTAAGTTATGGTTGTTCACTACAATGCACTGTTCTCTTAGGTGATGCGTAAGCTGGAAATATTTGGAATCATAAACCGCATCCCAGTCATGGGATATGGACCGAGAGGTTACCAAATCAGCTGGCTGAAGTCTTAGAAGAATGTTCTGCAATATATCAGCGGGAAGATAAATGGATTCACCATCTTTCTGGACAAAGACAGTTTGATCCGATTCGCCTACACGAATTTTTTTGTTGGGTCAGAGATTGGGATATAAACGATCAAACTCCTGAATCAAAAGTTCCATGGGAAGGTTTTCTGCAAAACGTATAGTTGGTTCTCTCCATGCAGGGACGAACACTAAATCTGTAGAGAACTTCCTCTCTCTTGGGACAGAATCTTAGTTTGCCGAGGAAGAGAGAGGAAGTTCTCTACAGATTTAGTGTTCGTCCCTGCATGGAGAGAAGCAACTATACGTTTTGCAGAAAACCTTCCCATGGAACTTTTGATTCAGGAGTTTGATCGTTTATATCCCAATCTCCGACCCAACAAAAAAATTCGTGTACGCGAATCGGATCAAACTGTGATTGTCCAGAAAGATGGTGAATCCATTTATCTTCCCGCTGATATATTGCAGAACATTCTTCTAAGACTTCAGCCAGCTGATTTGGTAACCTCTCGGTCCATATCCCATGACTGGGATGCGGTTTATGATTCCAAATATTTCCAGCTTACGCATCACCTAAGAGAACAGTGCATTGTAGTGAACAACCATAACTTAGATATATGGGGTTTCAGTGTTATTTCCATGCGTTGTTTTTTGATGAAGGTCCGTTGTGATTGGGACACCTTGGGTATGAAGACTCTGGGTGTCAAAGCAAGCTGCAGTGGCTTATTTTTGGTGGCCAGATCTGACTTAACCTTATTTGTTGTAAACCCTCTTATCAGTGAGTGCAAAAGTTTGCCAAGGAAAACAGTCCTCTTCACTATATCTTTTTATTTTTCACTATACAAAAACAGTCCTCTTCAATCAATACTTTAAACACGGCTGGCACCTGTAAAATGAGTACAATGCCCTAACATCACAGGGCTGCCCACAGAAATTATTACAGATTAAGGGAAAAAAAACAAAAAACAAAAAAATTATGTAAATTTTAACGTTATCGTCTAAGCTTCCAAACAGAAGGATTAAATGAAGAATAATTGCTTGAACGCTAGTCGATCCGTCTTATAAAATCAAAAAAATTATGAGGAATGGGAGAAATAACAGAATTTCCAGCAAAACCTTTAATTTATGCAGAAAAAACGTATTCCTTAAATTTTAAAGCATTCCTTCAAACCGTCATCAACCAGCTGAGCACAATTTGAAGTCACTGCTTCACGATCCTTCAAACCGTCATCAACCAGCAAAACAAAATGAAAGCAAATATAACTAAAGTTCAAAGAAATTTCTGCAATTTCGAAATCAAAGAAAACGTGAAAGCCTACAGTATACCTGATTTCTTAATATCTCTAAAGCTTATGAGAATCAAAATCTAGTTTCCAAACTTTGTAGGAGATAAAAGTGGCAAACAAATCAATGAGCCCCAAACAATTTCATCATGGCCATCTATTTTTCAGTGGAAAAAAAACATATTTCATTACGAAAACAAAGAGGTTACATATTCCTGAGTCTTTATTACTGAGTGGAAAAAAAACAATGCATTAAGATAACAACTGATAATCTAAAGCTAGATAAACCAGTGGAAAACCTCCCTTCTAGATAGCAAGAAACCACAGAAAAGAAACCTAGAAAACTGTCAAGCTGTCTGGGCCAGATAATAGGGAAGGCGAGAGAAAGAACCCGCAGCTAAAAAATAGAGAAAACAAGGATCCACTAGCAAATACAAAAACCAGGAAAGTAAAAGGAAAAACAGAGAAGCAAAAAGACCTTCACTAAAAAAAGGAAGGTGTTGAAGCTGGTGGCAATGCCCTTAACCAGGCAATCAAAATGAAATAGATCAGCCGAAGCAGAGACACCCGCTTGGAAAGCTGATAAACCAAAATATTCTCCTTCGGATAGATGTGACAGAAAGATATAGAAGAGAAACATGCCTTATTGGAAGAAAATTGTTAGAGCCAGTGTATTCATGAAGTCACAAGTCACAGAAAGAGAGTGATGCCCAACACCGAGTCAAGCCCTACAATAAGGAAGACCTCTATCACGAGCCATGAGACGTTACTTGTGTGGTTCACGTCCAAGATATATATAAGTTCACTTTGTGCCATGGCTTTATTTTACATTTTATAATTTTTAAAGTCCGCCCCTGGGTATTTCATATGAAAAAATTAAGGTGAAGAATGGTGTAACAACCCAGTGACTACGTGGTTCATTTTAATTTTGACCTTGTCTCTTTAGGGCACACTTGTCATTTCCTATTGAATCCTATACCCTTTGTGCAACGGTAAATTAATGAGCATTTATTTTATTAAAGTTACTTTATGGGAGATGAAAGGGGAAAACAGATCGATGAGCCCCATGGTCTGTAACCAGGGTCATAGATGTACAAAATAAATTTACATTTTATTATTTTACAAATTTGCTCCAGATTATTTTATATTAAAAAATTAATATGAAAACCAGTGCTCCATTTTATTTAACTAATTTTTTGGGTTATCCATCTCTTTAGGGCACACCTGTCTTTTTTCTAAGTATGAGCCATATATCTTTTATATAATAGTGAATTAATGAGTTTTTACTTTACACACTAGTTTTTGTTGAGAAAAAGAATAAAGAAAGTTAAAAATAAATCAATGAAGAAAGGGGAATTTTTTTTTTTCACAAGAATTTTTTATTATATATAAGAATAAATTAATGTATAACTATTTGATTTTTTTTAATTTTTTAAATATATTTTTTTAATTATTTATGCATTAAAAAAAACATTTTAAGTAAATAAATTTGCAATCTTATAATAAAATTTATGCGGTAGTCTAACTAGGCGGAGGAGTTGCCTAGAAAGTTATGGAAATATTTAGAGAAAATCCAGCAAGGATTTTTGCAAATCTAAGTTATAGTTGTTAAATTTCAAAAGCTTAGGTGACCTAGAAGTTTTTGATGATGGTGAATCTATTTCCACCATCAAAAACAAGATTCAAACACTGTATCTACAATATTTTTTGAATTTTTTTCTGCCTAGTGTAATGACCGGATAATTTATGTGAATAAATCCTCTGTTTTACCATTGTAGGTAAATATGGAACAGAGATTATTATTTTTTTCTTGAAAAATGATTTGAATATTATTAATTCAAAAGTTGAGTACAAATTGAGTAATTACACATAATAACTTTATGTGAGGAAGTTATTCTCTTTTCCTGCGAGATTAAAAAAAGAAAAAGAAACAGTTGCTAAGAGGGGAAAAACCCTAAATGCTTTTCCTATTTCCATAGAAAAAGAGAGAAAAGGAAAGGACCCTGGTTGTTAAGGAACAAAAGGGGAAAAGAAGGCACTGAGGAAGAAAAGAGGGTGCTAAGTCTCGTAAGGACCAGATAGCACACGCACAAGTGGTGCATTATATTTGCTGAAGGCAGTGGTCTAGCAAATGAGCTTGGGGAGAGATTCAATCTCGTTGACTAATCTCGTGGTTGGGAGGAGAACAAGCAACGGATTAATTGTCTAGCAAATGAGCTTGGGGGGAGATTCAATCTGGTTGACTAATCTCGTGGTTGGGAGGAGAACAAGCAACGGATTAATTTTCTCTATTCTGGAGAAGTACAGAAGACTGTAAGCGTAGCAGTACAGGTAAGTACAGTTACCATTTTATATTTAAAGACACATCCATGTTCTTGAAAATATTATCCACACTATAAGATAAGATATAGGATATCCTAATAAATAGTCCTAGCATGTCAAAAGGAAATAAGTATATGCTGCGAGGATGCAGAAAACAAATTAAATGCACAGACTAAATCATTAAATAAAACCCGAGTGGAGGACTGAACGGACTCGGTCGGTCTCAGCATTATTCGAATTCAAGAAAACAACCTTCATAAATCATACCATATATTGAAGGGATTACATATTAAGGAGGCAGAAAGGAATCATTACATGCATAACAGTGATGTAATAAGCAAATAAAGAAAATGACAATAGACGAATGGAGTAGTACAATACTATATAATGACAAGATTCGGTGGGACCAGTGTGCGTATGGTCTGCACACAGTAGTCGAACCAACCGAGACATTACTCGATGAAATAAAATTTATATTCTTCTCTGCGAAAAGGAAAGACAGAGTATCCACACACATTGGCAAATGATCCATAGCAACCAGAAAAACTATCTAAAACCCTCGTAAGGGACGAGTTTACTCGAATGTAAAAACAATGAAAATATGAGGTTGTGAATAGTTAGAAAACCTTGAAAATGTTCCAGATAAATCATGTATGGAAAACGATGTAAACATTAGAGTTAAACTGCCTGAAGAAAAGAAAGAAATTCGTATCCAATAAACTATGTTTACATTCTGTAGCAAAACCATATATGCGACCATAACAGCGGTTACAGAAAAGGACAAACTGTCGAGACCCAAAACCATAAGAATAGTAACAGTCAAGAAGTAGCCATTGTTTCCGGCGCCGAGACCATCAAGGGTCGCAACTGGACAGCATATGCACAAACAATAACAGAACGACTAAATAATGTACATTCCAGTTACAGCGAGCAAGCATATGAATATTCATAGATTAACTCTAAGTATTATAACGGCAAACTCAAATATACACTATTTCCAGAGCAAAATCATGTAAAAGTAATGGATTAATAAACCTTGCCGGGTCTTAAGAGAGACGTAAAGGTAGTCAAAGAATCTCAGTGTTTGTACATAAAAGGAGAACCCATAAATTCCATATATGCTCGGAAACAAAGCTATGTTCATCGTGTACAAACTAACAGCAAGATAAATATTCATATACATGCTAAATATTCAAAGGCACAACTGGGCTGAGTCATAAACACAGCGGTTCGCCAATAAAACCTTCCTTACAGTATCAACAATAGAACTGCTAACCAGAAGTCTAATTATCGTGACAAATACATTTAGAGTTTAGCAACATAAATTTAGGAGTCCCGTTCAAGGCGCGAAAGTATCGCAGCAGCCTTAAGGACCTATAAGGGCAGAATCCTGGCTTCGAGCTATGGATGGCGCCCTCAGATAAGCGAAGCCATAATGACTCAAACTTTCCAATAGAAAGTAGTAAAAATCACCTCACAGTAAGGATGAGGAATTAACGCTCGCTCTCGGCATCATCTTATATATTTAAATCCTACGCTGAGGGTCACAAAGCTTACCTGTGAGACAGTTCCTCAGAGGTTAATCCCCGGCCGCGGCAAACCCATCGAACCTTGTCAAATAACCATTATGGATGAGCAAATAAACTTCGGAAAACAAATTCTTCAAAACTCTGTAAATTCCTTTATCAAAATAATGGAACTAAAAAGGGAATTACCTGTAAATGATTTGGGTTCAGGGTGGAGCACCGAGAGATTACACTACCTTCTGGGCACAAAGGCATACCCAGAACTCCAGCATTGAAGCCTGCGGCGAACGTTTGAAGGCAGATGGCCATAGTCGGTGGTAAGTGAACAGAACCTCGGAAAACAACCTCCCGATAACATAAAAACACCATAACCCTAAAAGCCATTGTATAGTTGGCAATCGAACCATAGCCGTTCGATCAAGGATTTGGGATCACCGCCGTTGATCTCATCAGTAATCCTGAGGAGATCGAGGCCGGACTGCAACATTAAATTCCTCTACCAACTTCTGAGATCGATATCCGGATCGAGTGGAATATCTCGAGGCAGGTCCAGCTGTCCACCTCTCCGTTAAGGAGCATTAACGATTCAATTTGTGTTAGGTGTATGTTGGCTGCGTAGGGGTGCTAGACACCATCGAATCCTACGCCGAATTAAACGACAATGTATAAATATATATAAACTCCGTCATTGTTCATAGGGGTATGGTAATACCATACATATGTATATAATTATAACCCTATTATGAACGAGAGGTTTAACAATATACCATTCAATATGTGTAAAGACAATAATAATTTTTTTTTTTATGGTGTATAATTAAATACTTGTATTTGGGGTTGTGACATGTGGTATCAAAGCCGAGTTACAAAACTGAGGCCTCTGGGTAAAGAGAAAAATGACATGTAGAGACATTGTATAAAATATAAATCTTCCTCATCATTACCCTTTTAATTTTTTTGATGAAGTACAGGATCAAGAGTTTCAGAAACTGCAGCATGAGGAGAGCAGATAATACAACTCGACGACCTGTGATGGGACAGGGGGCACCTGGCCCCGAAAATAATCTTGAACTGTGGGTACAACTTGGGAAAGAGGCCAGAGTTACAAATCAAGCCATTCTGGAAACGGTACAGGAGCTTAAGAATGAGATAGCGAGACTACGGGAAGACAATGCTCGACTAACGATGGAACAAGAAAGAATTCTGAAAAGTTTGTCTGATAGACAGAATCAACCACCAGTTAATCCTAGCATGGAGCAGCAGAGGATGTCCGAAGAATAGAACCACCATATAGCCCCTAAAAGATCGGAGGAGAAAGAGGAACATTCCGATAATGTATTTGAACAACAAACTTCGAAAAGACAAAGGGTGGAACTGCAAGGGGAATTCCGCAAAATTAAACCACCACATTTTGACGGAGAACAAGAAGAAGCAGTTGAAGCATAGTTAATCAACATGAACAAGTATTTTCAGCTCTATGAATATGACCACAATCTTAAAGCACGATTGGCTATTTTTCAACTACAGGGAAAGGCCACCTTATGATGGGAGGAATTGAAGATCGTAAAAGGAGTTACTGAGCAGACCATTACTTGGGATAACTTTCAAAGATATTTTAAGGAGAGGTATTTAACTGAACGCTTCTACGTTGAAAAGGAAAGAGAGTTCCATGATCTGCGATTGGGGCAGCAGACTATGGACGAATTCATCACCCATTTTACTTCCTTACTCTGCTATGTACCATATATAAGGGAGGAAAAAGCAAAGGTACAACGATTTGTTAGCACCTTACTGCCATACATGCAGGAAAGGATTGAATTTGACAATCCAAAATCAATGGATTAGTTAATCCGTAAGGCCAGAATCTGTTATCAACAAAGCAAACAAAAAGGGGAAGCTGCTGGCAGAAAATGGAATGAGAAAAAGAGCTTTAAGTCAATCAGAAATAACAAAGGGAATCGCAGCAGTGGAAGTAAGGGAAATGGCAAGGGACTAAATAGCAGAACTACAGCAAGAACTACGTCCAAATTTAGGCCTACAAATGAGTCTAAAGTCAGCGAACAACATCCACGGTTGGACAGTCAAGGGGCAATAAGACCCCCAGTGCAATGCTGGGGTTGTGGGGGACCCCATTACATTAAAAACTGTCCACTACGAAAGGGGACTGAACAATTATCCCAAATTCACGAAGCCTCAACAGTCGGCAAAGTAGGATGCAGTGTACCTAGGATTAATGCGACTTTGGAAGACCGTCAGGCGGAATACCAGCCAACTATGGTCGAATTCGAAGGTAAGATCTCAGACCTTACTATAGATGTTTTAATTGACCCCGGGGCTACACTAAGTTATGTAAGCCCAAAAGTGGTGGAACGTTGTAAATTATAATCTGTTAAGTTTAAAAACCCATGGCTGGTACAATTAGCTATAGGAGCCAAAAGGCAAGTGACAGCCAAGGTTAATGACTGCTCCTTCACTATAGCAGGACAACGAGTAATGGCTGACTTAAACGTGCTTCCCCTTAGCTCCTATGATATTCTAATTGGTATGGACTAGCTGGAAAAGCACTGGTCATTAGTTGATTGTAAAACCAAGATTATCTACTTTAGAGATCACCATGGAACCAGAAAGGAAATGCAAGGAATTAAAAGACCTGTGCAGGTTTGACCAATAACTGCAACCCATCTCGTAAAATGTATTCGGAAAGGGTGTCAGGTCTATGCCATCCAGGTAGGTTATGCAGATTCTAAGGATAAAACAGCTATTCTGAAAAATATCCCTATAATCCAAGAATTCACAGATGTGTTCCCGGAAGAAATCCCTGGATTACCACCAAAAAGAAACATAGATTTTACCATTGAGTTGGTACCGAGAGCAGCGCCAGTGTCACGGGCACCCTATAGAATGAGTGTACCCGAACTGACAGAATTAAAAATGCAGTTGCAGGAATTACTAGATAAAGATTACATACGTCCTAGCGTGTCCCCATGGGGAGCCCCAGTACTATTTATCAAGGAAAAGGACGGAACCCTCCAAATGTGCATTGATTACCGATAGTTAAATAAGTTGACCATCAAGAATAAATATCCTTTACCTCAGATCGATGAAATATTTGATCAAGTGAAAGGTGCGAGAGTGTTCTCTAAGATTGATCTGCAATCAGGCTACCATCAGATCCGAATTAAAGAAGAAGATATCGCTAAAACAAATTTTAGAACAAGGTATAGGCATTACGAATTTGTGGTCTTACCGTTCGGACTAACCAACGCCCCTGCAACTTTCATGTGTTTAATGAACAACATTTTCCATCGTTATTTGGATTGATTTGTGCTGATATTTATTGATAATATATTGATATATTCTCGTACCATGGAAGAACATCATGAACATCTCAGAATGGTGTTACAGACCCTTTGAGAACATCAGCTATACGCAAAGTTTAGTAAGTGTGATTTCTTTAAAGAAGAAATCCAATACTTGGGTCATGTAATTACAAAGGATGGGATCGGAGTGGACCCAGAGAAGATAAAGGCCATAATGGAGTGGCCTGTACCAAAAGATGTGCCAGATGTTCGATCCTTCATGGGATTGGCTGGATATTATAGGAGGTTTGTAGAAGGCTTTTCTAAAGTAGCTTTTCCCATTACTTCATTGCAGAAAAAGGGAAAAGCATTTCATTGGACCCCAAGCTGCAATAAAAGTTTTGAACGATTGAAACACCTACTCACCACAGCACCTATTTTGAGTATAGCCGATCCTGATAAGGATTATGTGGTATGTACAGACGCAAGCAAAGAAGGAGTAGGTTGAGTTTTAATGCAAGATGGCAAAGTGATTGCATACGAGTCTCGAAAATTAAAGGAGCATGAACAGAAATACTCTACTTATGATTTGGAATTGGCTACCGTCATTAATGCCTTAAAAATGTGGCGGAATTATCTTGTGGGCAAGAAATTCTTGTTGCTCACCAACCATCATAGTTTAACCAACTATTTCAGCCAGCCCACTTTAAACGCTAGACAAGCACGGTGGGTGGACTTCTTAAGCGGCTTTGATTTTGAGATAAAACATCTACAGGGAAAAGAAAACCGAGTGGCAGATGCCTTAAGTCGGAAAATACAACATTTGTATGAAATTTTCATTAGTGGGTGGAACAGTCCCTTTTTGGAGATGATAAAGGAAGCTTCAGACCAAGATACTGAGTATCAGCAACTAAAACTGCAAATACAACAATCCGCCAGTGCGAAAAGCCAACACGAATATGAGTTAGATGATGCTGGGATGATATATTTCAAGCAAAGGTTATATGTACCCAACCAAGACAGAATTAAAAACCTGATTATCGATGAATTCCATATCAGTCATTATGCGGGGCACCCGAGGTATCAGAAAATGATTACTGCAATCTGAAAAGATTACTTTTGGCCGGGAATGAAGAAGAACATTGCTGAGTACTTGGCACAATGTTTGGAGTTCCAGCAGATTAAAGTGGAGCACCAGCATCCAGCAGGATTGTTACAACCATTACCTATCCCAGAATGGAAATGGGAGATCATTTCCATGGATTTTATCACAGGATTACCTAAGACAAAAAGAAACAATGATTCCATTATGGTGGTAGTAGACAAGTTGAGTAAAGCTGCACATTATATACCTGTACAATCCACGTATAAAGCTCCACAGATTGCTCATGTTTTTATGCAGAATGTGTTCATGTTACATGGGCTTCCAAAAACGATAAGTTCCGATCGTGATGTGAAGTTCACATCAGCTTTTTGGAAAACACTATTCGCTGATTTAGGAACCCAATTAAACTTCAGCACAACATACCATCCTCAGACTGATGGACAAACGGAACTAGTGAACCAAGTGGTGAAGGACATGTTAAGGGCTTATGTCATGCATCAACCCACGCTGTGGGAAGAGTATTTACATCTGGTGGAATTCGTGTATAACAATGGGTATCACACCTCTACGCAAATGAGTCCATTTGAGGTCATGTATGGCCGAAAATGCCATACACTCTCTAGCTGGGGAGGACCCGAAGATAAACTGAGTCTAGGACCTGAGATCCTTAAGGAAATGGAAGATATGGTGAAAAGAGTGCGCGTTAATTTGAAAGCTGCTCAAGATAGACAGAAAAATTTTGTTGATCGGAAAAGAAGGTTCAAGGAGTACCAAGTTGGGGACCATGTTTATATCAGAATTCAGACCAAAAGAAGTAGCTTACAGTTGAGTGGGTGTGCCAAATTGGCACCCCAATACTGTGGACCCTTCCAAGTCTTGGCCAGGATTGCACCAGTGGCTTACCAACTTGCCCTGCCAAGTCACATTCGGGTCCACAACGTGTTCCATGTTTCGGTACTAAAGAAATATGTCTATGACCCTAAGCATGTAATCCGATGGCAGGATATTCAGGTGGGAGTTACTGTTACAATAAAACTTGATAAGAATTAGTTCTGAAGGAAAACTAACTTAAGAAATTGTGCAATGCATGTCGAACCGAAAGGATGGCGCTAGTGGAATCCCATCATAGTCCATCAACTCCTAGGCTCCTTTTGCTAATACTCGCTTAAAAATATAGGGAACCATCCATAATGATTTGAATTTTCCTGCTCCCAACTTATTGGATTCCTGGTCGTAAAGTAAGACTAGGTCACCTTCCGAGAAGATGTGAGGTTTGAAATTTTTGTCGAACTGTGCTTTGACTAAT